>VDFB02170783.1:0-62120 GCA_007258455.2 Sequoia sempervirens | reverse complement strand
AGGGGTTGATTGCTCGAGATCACACACAGTGAACTTCAGTTCCCACTTCTCAGGATAGACTTCACACACACGAGTTAAACTGGATGTTACCCTTTTCAGTTAACTCGGGGTTGTCATCACATGCATACCTATTCTGAGATTCGCCTTGTTTACTTGGAGTTGTATTTAGGGTTTTCGTTAACTGATGATGGTCTTCCAGTTAACTTGTTTTAATAAGGACGTGCATGCTCGCACAATTGTCCATTTTTAGATTAGATGTTTCAGTTAAACTGAGGGTAGTTGCCCAGTTAACTGTATAGTTTGCTTAATTAGGGTTGGGCGCATTGCTTGCATGCATTGCAGGAACTATAGATAACACAAGGTGATTTTAGGGTTCCCTACACCTTGATGTATATAAATAAGAGCTTACGCTCATTTGTAAATAACTTTTGCTTGAGAGAGGAATATATGCGGCGCCTACCTTGCCCTCAATATTGCTCTTTTTCGTATTTGTTCATGTGTCTTCACTATTGCAATTGATTGTTATGCCACATAGGGTTCCAAAAGATTGTGATGTTGAATTCTTCCATAGTTTAGATAAATCTGTTTAAGCATCTTTATCATTGAAGTCAATTGCTATGCCACATAGGGTTCCAAGAGATTGAGGTGATAAGGCTGTTTTGTGTTTATTTATCATTGTGATCGATCGTTATGCCACACAGGGTTTCGAGAAGTTGCAGCGATAAATCTGTTTTGTGAATCTTTATCGATATAATCAAAGGTTATGCCACATAGGGTTTCGTGAGATTATAAAGATAAAGGCTGTTTCGTGAAGACTTTGCTGTTTCGGTCGAGTGTTATGCCACACAGGGTTCCATAAGATCGTCTTAGTGAATTCTTAAATCTGTTGTGCCCAATAAGTTGGTTTAGATTGAGATGATAGTTGTGCCACCTTGCCCTCAAGTAGAGAGTCTAAACCCACTTATCGTCAGATAGTCAAACCTTGCTCCGTTTCCTCTTGCTCTGTTTTCCTGAGGAGATTGGATAGATATAAGTTGTAGTTTAGTTGATTTGCAAAACCAGAGAAAACTCAGCTGCAACGTAAAAGTTCTTTCAAGAAAGTCTTGTGCCTCTAGCAGCTGAAACAAAAAGACAGGAAGTAGTTTTAGCTTATTTTTCTTTACAAAGCATATTTGTCAAAGAACATCGAGGGAGCTTCCCCTCAATAATTCGAAGAGGACTCATTGCGTAGTGTGCATAGGCTGTTCATAACAACTTGTACTCCAGAGGTGTTAGTTGTTACGCCAACAGTTACCAATAACCTTCATATCAGCCTACACCTCGGATAGGGGTTCCTCCTTGGAAATCTTGTTATAAAGTTTAACGTCTAAACATTCCCTGCTCCTAAGTCCTCATGCTCTGTTTCTCTTGAGGAAATAGGATAGATTAAGCATTAAGTTAGTGGTAGTTAAGATCTACAAAACCAGAGAAAAACCTTAGCTGCAACATATTAGGTTTTCTTAACCTTGTGCCTCTTCCAGTTGAGTCAAAAAGATAGGATTTAGAATAATTACTTTTTCACGCATATCAGCAAAAGAGGGAGCTTCCCCTCCTAATTTGAAGAGCAGTCATTATGCACTGTGCATAGCTGTCTGTTGCCAATACACACTCCAGAGGTGCGAATTGTAATGCCAACAAGAAGGAAATTGTTTTGCTTCAATTGTTGTGAGCCTTTGGCTCTTGGCTATCATTGTCTAGAGAAGGGACAAATCCATCAAGTCAAGGTTGCCTCCGATGATGAGCCTAAAACATAAGATCTTGAACCAATAACCATTGAAGAACTTGAACTTGAAATAATGGGAGGAACCAACAACACTTTGGTTGTACTTTCAGGCTATGTCGAAAGGTTTGAGTTCAAGTTTGCATTTGGCCACAATAAAATTTTAATGGTTTAGGGAAACAATTAAAAAAAAAAAGACTGTGATTAAATTCACTAGTAATAAATTTGATTTTTTTAAAATATAAGTAATAAACCCATAAAATAAAACAATATTATGTTAAATTTGAATAAATTATAATATTTAAAAACACTATAATATAAATATGCTTAAAATTTTAATTTAAATATATTAATATATAAATAATAAATATAATATAATTAAAAATCTAATGTAAATATTTTAAATATTAATAAGAAACAAAATTAAATAATAAATAGATGTAGTTTAAAACATAAAATATAAAGATTAAATTTTATTTGAAAAAAGAAAAAATTAAAATAGAAACAAAACTTAAAAGTTAAAAGGCCTTTTTATGAAAAAGCCCTAAAAAGGCCAGCCCTGTGGCAGACTGAAGGGAGGGAAAGGTAGAGGGAGTAGTACACGTGTTTCAAGGGTACGCATGAACTACTATCTATAATGGGGTGAGGGCAAGGGACCATAGTAATCGCAACAATCCTAGGTAGCGTAGGGCGATTAGACAAGGTGTAATGTCCCAATTTTAGCCCTATGCTTTTTAGTGGCCCATAGCCCATTTCCAGAGTCTTGTGGGCTACTCAGAGGAATTTTTAGGGTTTCCTAAATTCTTGGAGGTTTCTTGTCAGCTTTTCGGGGGCTTGTTGTGGGAGTTTACCATAAGGGTTTTTGGGTCTTTCTAGGTTTCAGAGAGCTTTGGTGAGCTGTCACATGCATTTTCATTAGAGACTATTTCTGGACTTACTATTTTTAGTAAGTTACGAGGCTTACTGAAATGTGTTCAAATGGTGTTTGGAGTCACTATTTTTAGCAGTATACTATTTATAGAAAGTGTTATTTTTGGCAGTGTGGTTTGACAACAGTTCAACATTTAGTTACTATTTTTGGTAGTGTGGGAATGTTGTATTGGTAGAGGCTTCTCCAATTTTCTTGGAGTTCAGAAAAGGAAAGTTTAATAACTTATGTTATTTTCTAATGTTGCTTTTTGGTCCCCACACCTAGGCTTTATAACTTGAGTTATTTTTAAAATGTGGACCTCTCATGTGGACACCAATATTGGAGGATTATTGCATTTTAAAAGGTTTATTATTGCAAAAACAAGTTGGACACCTAAGTTGACAAGTCAAAAGGATTTTAAAAGATTATAATAATAACCTAGGAATGTGGTGTCCCTTTTTGGAGGGAATTTGGAGTTTGAACTTTTGGGTTTGAAACCATTTCAGACTCTTGTTTCGAGGTTGATACACCTCCTAGTTCTTCTTTAGTTTCGAGTTTGCAAGATAACTCCTAGTTGAACAGTGGATGCTTCTTCATTCAGAGGTTGCAGATTGAGCTTCATTGGCAATTGCTTCTTTCATGTTTCATGTTCATGTGGGTTTTGATGTTTTCTGATATTTGGTGTGGGTGTGAGTTAGATTTTCAGTTTGATATCTTTTGGAGTGTTTTTTATCAGTTTTCAAGTTGTTGGTTTGGGTATGGCCGATGCATGTTTTGGCTTGCATTGATTTGAGGAGGCGGAGATGTTTTATGGATATTGTTTCTATGCTTTCCTCTTACTTGGGCGACCCTATGCTCAAGTTTTGGTATTTTTGGCGGAGTATTGGAATTTTAAGGCAAGGTCGACCTTCCTAGGGAGGTTGTACTATCTTTGGTTGTGCATTGGAACTCGTGCTTGGGAGTTGGTGACAGTCTCAAGGTGTTTGGTTGCTTGGTTTTGGGTGCCTAGGCTTGCTTGGTCATTTTCCATTGATTTGGGTTCATTCCGAGGTGTCTGGAGAGAGTTACGATTATTTCTTGAAGGCTGATTAAAGTTTCCAATTCGCTGCCCTGTCATATCAGACTGCTGTTGCAGTGTATTAGACTTGGCATTTTCATTGTATTATCATATTTTCATGATGCCATATCATTATAATGGATATCTTATACTTGAGCTTTCATATAGTTTGATAATCTCATGATATATTGTATTAGACTCCATTTTGTAACGTTGATATAGTAGTCCTAATCAGCTTTCCACTTTCAATTATTTTTTATTACACTCGTGCTGAATAAGTGGTTGAGTTTGCTTTACTTTCTTGTAGTCCATTGAAAAGTGGAAGTGGTTGGCTATGCCGCCATGTTCTTTACTTTTCTGTAGCTCACTGAAAAGTGGAAGTGGCTGGCTTTGCTGGCAAGTATTTTACATTTCTCTATTGGCTGGCTTGGCGCCAATAGCTCATTGTACTTCCACCATTGATATTGTATTTCAGATCCCCTTACACCGTATGCTCTCACCTTGCCCACTTCGGGATCTAGGTGATTAGAGAGTGAAGGGTTGCTTCCAGTTTGCTTATCTTTACATTGGACTAACGCTAACGGGTGAAGTTTGTGTGAAAAATTGGGAAAAAACTGAGGAGGTATATTTTAGTGGTATTAGAGCCAAAGTTCTTGCCAGCCTATTGGAAGATCAGTAAAATTCTGATTATGACAATGGATTTCAGAGAGTCGAAGAATAGATCAAGAGGCAGTATGAACAAGAGGCTTCACAATGCTTTGAAGAGTATCAGAACATGACACTTAAAGATGATTTTGAGATTGAAGAGAAGTCGCCTATCTAAACTATGAATGAAGAACACATGAAGTTTGAGGGAGATACTGCCATGGAATTTGACAAACCATCCATGATAGACTAGCTTCAAGGAGATATGAGTTTGTTGGTTTTTCTTCTAGGAGAACCTAGCGTTGCCTTATCCTTACCTAGTCTTGGCAAGGAATTAAATGGTGGCTTGGTTGACGTTGAATTGGATGTTGTCCACACATATGAGGGCAGTCCAAAAAATCCAGTATATGGTGGACAAAGAGGATTGGTTAGGACTGATTTGATTTTGTAAAACATGGAGGTGAATGACTATCATGATGCTAGTTCCAAGGAAATGAAGAGTGATTTATTCACCAAGTTATTTGACCATGAAGAGTCCAACGATGACATCTTCCTTGAACAGAGCAATCAGCCTTATAGCACTTGGGACCCGGGTGTGATGGCACCTACACATGCCAAGGATCCTAAGTGAGATGAATTTCCTTTTGACCCGGATGACATTCAAAACTTAGAATGCAATGTGAGCCATGACATTGCTGTTGAAGAAGATGTCTTAAATAAAGGAGCTTTTATGGAAAAGCTACAAAACAATCTCTTTGAGAAGATTGCAGCCACTAATGAAGAGTTTGGTGTTACTGAAATATTCAAAACAACACTTACTAATGAGCCTTTTCATCATGCTAGGAATAGTAATCAAGGTGTTGAGTGGGACTCTCCTATACATGGAGTACATTAGTTCAACCTCTTGGAGAATCTAGTAGAGGAGCATGAAAAAATGGAGCATGATGAGGATTTCAAATCAGCATTTTGTAGTGACTCATTGCTTGAGTTGGGGTCTGCCTTAACTTTTGATCAAAGTGATAGTGAGGAGGTAGATTTAGAAAATCATATTGCTCCTGATAATGAAGATATTCCTAAATCTTGGTTACACGGATGTTCCTAAATTGTTTTATAGGGATGTTTCATACCTCACTAACCACAACGTGGCATGTTTCATGAGCAAAGTCTTCATAGTTTGAAAATTTTAATTTAATAATATCATTTTAGGCAATTTGTAGAAACAATGAAATTTGGAGATATGGGAATACCAGAGCAAAACAAATTTGTAGGGAATTTTGTATGATCACTACAAACAACATAGTAAAGTTTTAGAGAAAAATATCCCTGGATCAAAGATTTAAATTAATTCCACTTCCCAAGCTTATATAAGGCAAATATTTAATACATTCTACAAATTTGAAAATAAACTTTATAAAATCAAAGTTATAATTGCCTTGCCCTATATCTATATGATACCAATCTTTATATGATAACAATCTTTATAAAAACTTAATATTAAAGGTAGAAAACATCTGTGTTGTTTTCACACAATGTGTTGGATGTTGCTCGTCACAAGTAGCCTCAAATGAGACCTAATGCCAGCCTCAAAAGTAATATGTTAGGAACTGTGTTGTGCCCAAAATAATTTTTTTGCTTCATTAAGGCATTTTGGTAAAAATGGTCAAAATCTTGTAAAATTGTCGTCAAAAGTCAACTAAGGTCAAAGTCTCTAAAAATAGCAATTGTCTATTTTTTGGGTTTTCTGTAAGGAGGATACTGGCAAAATTTGGAAAATTTTGAAATTAGGGTTTCAGGCTCCTATTTTTAGAAAAACCCTAAAAATAGGATCTTCCCAGAAATGGCTCAAAATGATTTTGATTGGTTAATCTTTCGTCACAATCACACTGGTCTAGTCAAAATCATGAAAAAGTCAGTTTTGCGCTGGTGGGACTATTTGACTTTTTTAGAAGAAAAGTTAGGACCTTCAAGGCCATCAACGGAGGATGGCCAATACCAGGTGTCAAAATCTAAGCCTCAAACGCTACATAGAATAATTTATGGCGAAAAATGCTCGAAAAATTGTGAATGGTGGAGGGGAATCTAAAAAGTTGAAAATTGCAAAAAATAAACTAAGTTTGGAATGTTGGACGCCTCACAGATCATGCATGTGCAACGGTAAACATAGTCAACACATCAACAGTGGCGATCGACGCAGTCGACAAACACGTGAGAGGTTGGTGTTGGTGTTACACGCAAATGGCGAGCACAGTTGGAAGACGGTGATTGTGGTCAACACAGTCGATGACATGGTGAATGCGAAGATCGAGAAGGATGAAAACCATTGAAAAATGGCTAAGTTTGGAGCACAAAAGGGCCCCTTTTTAGAGTTTCTAAAAAAATTATCTTTTTCAAAAACGATCAATCTGGGTTTGTTCAACATTCAAGCGCCTACAAAACCCATGTCTCAAAATTTTTCCAGGAAAAAATTACCTCGCCGCTTCTATCTTTGAGGGGTTCTTGCATGTTCGTGAAAAAATCAGTTTTTTGAAAATTGGACGATCTGGGTCTATTGGGCACAACGTTCTCTACAAAACCCATATCTCATTTTTATCCAAAAATCTGCCTTTTTCTGCCATAAAGGGAAGCAATTTTTAGCTTTTGTGCAAAATATGCCCGAACATATCCGTGTTCACGGTCAAACTTCACAATTTTATCATGTAATACTCCTCCATTGAGAAAAATCAAGAAAAGCGTCAGAAGCATAAAGCTGCAGAAGAAACAGAGGTCATCACTCTAGTTACAAAGCTGCCAAAGTTACCAATCAATCAACTGTCAATTGAAGCATGTAGATATTTCTAGAAATAGAACTCAAGTAATGACAACAGTTTACTCAAGGCCTTTTCCGAGTCTAACTAACCGTTCACTTTTCATGCATATCTATCTTTGGAGATATTTATTGTATAGTTGGAGCTTTCTTTAGTTTTAGATTAGTTAACTGATGTAGTCTTTCCAGTTAATTGTTAGTTTACTTTGTTTAGGCATAGGAATAAATCTTTTTGATTGGCAAGATTGATTGTTAACACAAGGAGATTTTAGGGTTCCCTACTCCTGTGTTTGTGTATAAATAAGAGCAGCCTTGCTCATTATTTCTTAACCGTTATTACTATAACAAAGTTGCTGAGCCTTAGTGCCTTCAAGCTTTGCTAGTCAATATGTGTTCACTTTGTTCAGTGTAAATTTGGTTGATCATATATTGTATGTTTGTCCTCTTGATACAATCTGCTGTCCCAAATGTGTAATTATTGTTGGAGTTTGAGGAAATAAATCTTATGCTGATAGTGCTTTGATCCAAAGTCTCAAGATCTTTCAGTGATATTGTTTTTATAATCTTTATTTCAGTCTACACCTCAAAAGTACAATGAGTCTTTGAGGAAATTTTGAAAGAGAGTTTATTGTTTCATGTTTTGCTTTTATAATCTTTATTTCAGCTTTCATCCAAAAGTACAATGAGTCTTCGGTTGTGTTCTAGAAATAAGTTTGTTTAAGCTTTGTGTTAACTAAACCATTCCCCGTTTACTTGTAAATCCTCTTGCTGTGAATTTACTCGAGGAGATAGAAGTGTCATTAGTTTAGGCCTAGTTGTAGTTGAAAGTTATGAAATGAGAGAAAACCTCAGCTGCAATGTAAAGAGTTTTATAACCTTGTGCTCTCAGCTGAGATAAAAAGATAGGAAATTAGTTTAATATTCTTGTTACGCATAATCAGCAAAATAGGGAGCTTCCCCTACTAATTTGAAGAGCAGTCTAACTGTGCATAGCTGTCTGTTTCCAATACGCACACCAGAGGTGCGAATTGAAATGCCAACAAACAGATCTGATTTACCTAATGCTTTGGAAACCCTTTCTTTGCACAGATCAGAATTTTCTGAGCTCATACACCATTTTTCTGCGCTCAGAATCTATTCCTACTCTTTCATGCCTGTAGCTACCTCCACTTCTTTTCTTCCAGAAAACATGCACACCGTCCTTTCAAAGAAGCAAATGCTTTGGCTGTGCAAGACACCTACGCTTCATCTTAAAGTCTTCAACAACATTCATGCCTTGGTCTTTACTCTGCAGCACTTCATCTGATTGAAAGGATATGTGGCCAGATTCCTGGCAGATTCACACAATGGTGTGCAACTCAATGGCATGTAACACTTCCTCCCACACAATAGGATCTCACAATTAAACACCTCACTAATTTCTCTTTCACTGGAAGTCATAGGCTTGTTAATGGACAGGCTTTGATACCATAAAAGCTTTGTTGAACAAGCTGTGAATATTACAATATGAGCTGCTTAATTATATAAGCCATGAACTGAACTACAAACTCCTATATTCAAAGAACATCCTTAGAATGCTAATGCTAATATTGAACCTATGCTAAATGTGTTAATGATAGCACACAACCCAAATACCCGTACAACAATATATGTTGACATTGTTTAAGCTAATTTATTCTAATAACTTGTCTTTTCAACCTTTTCCCTTTGTGCATATGGGATAAAATTTAAGCTGCTTTCACACCCTCTTCTCCTTTCTACTTTACATGCAGGTGAGTGGCTTCACCATATATACAACTTTCATTTATAGCACAATATACTTCCCCCCCCTTGTAACTAAAAGGGAAGTGCAACAGATTCATAAAATTCTGCTAACTAGCAAAAGCACAACTGATATAAAATTTTAAAGGCTCATAAACTGGATATTTGGTTTCTTCTTTGTGATAGGTTTAATATTCCCTTGTGGGTGACCTTTGGCTTAGGTGTCATGGCCAAGGGATATTTCGTCAAATTCACCTAGGATTTGCACATGGCCTCCCCTGTTGGTGTATGCCACACTCAGAGTTGGATGTGTTAATTTACACTATTCAACATTCAACATTTCTACATTTAATCAAATAACATGCCTCATGGGGATTTGAAATTTTGAACGTGGGTCTCCATTACGAAAGCCTCAATGACTTATCACTTGGGCTCATCCCATTTGACAACAGTGCATACATGTTATCTTTAATGGACTCAAACGAATTTAAATTTTTGCTGTTGATTCTTTCCTTTCATTTCTTTGGATTTTGAGTTTTGAAAGGCTGTCTTTGAGAATCTTCATTCCCTGTTATGTACATTGAAATAAACATTGAATTTAATCTCTTTTTTTTTTTTCTATTTATTTGTTGTTGTGGTGTATTAATGAACTATATGTTGCTTCAATTACCAGGTAGCTGTGTATGGTAAATCCTTCAACCATTCTGCACGGGATGCATGGGAATTATTCCAATCCACTGGAATTGAGTCTCTTATTGCATATGATTGTTCTGGAGCTGTGCTACTAATGGGGACTATTCTTGGAGGACTTATTACTGGAACTTGCGTGGGCATATGGACCTGGTTTAAAGCAAGTGATCATGTCATTATGGTTGGTTCTACAGCTATGCTGATGGGGATGATTCTAGTGAGTTTATATCATTATTCTTTCTTTTTTCTTGCATTTTTTGGTTTGATCCCAGGCCAAAAGAACCTATATAAGTTTAGTAGTAGATCCTTGGCTGGTTCTAGAAAAAGATAAAAGAAAAGAAATGAAATCTTGATTTTACCAGAAGAAAATGTTAAAAAACCAAGTCAAATGTGTATTAAATTGAGTTAACCAAATTACAAACTTATGCATGCACGTGCAAATTTTATTTCAAACTGTAGGAACTCAACCAATCACAAAACTTTTGTAATAGTGTTTAAAAAGTAAAAGCATTGTCCTGCAAACTTTGTTTCGAGTGATCTTTTACTCTTTCAGCTGCTTTGATTTTTGATTGTCATTTTGTATGAACATTTGTGTCAGTTTCCATTGGTATAAAGTATAAACCTTTTTATAGGCAGCTATTTGACATAAGCTTAGCCTTGTATGTCTTTTTTAATTGGAGTATGTGTGATTGTGGTCAATTATTGTTTTTCGTTTTCAATTCTATTAGAAATCTGCAGAAGGATTGTAGTATATTAGTCCAATTTGCAAGCATACAATGGCATATGCAGTACTGCCAATGCCTTGTATTATTGGTTATGACCTGCATTTGAAAAACCCTTCCAACTTGATAAGAGTACCGGGTGAGTGGATCGGTTTCTATGCTTTTGCACTTTGAACATCCATCAACACAGAGGACTGTAGGTGCCTTCCTTTAAAATTCTTTCGTCTCCTTTAAGGAAATAAAGTATCAATTTGGTACACCAATAAGCAGGACAAAGCCATCTTAGGCCACATCTAGGCCACTTGTGTACTCTATTTACATTGCAGAAGAGTATTAGCATGTCAAGGAAGTTTGATGAAGCATTCAACCCAACAAAAGCTTTGTCAATCCAAAAAGAGCATCAGTGTGCAAGTTTTCAAGTTGTCAAATTAGCAACCACTTAACCTTGAGCACTAGCATCATTCAGAGGTTGTTCTTGTGCCCCTTGCCTTGTGGTTGTTATGACTGTGACGGTTTCCTTGTTACAAACTGCTGATCTTCATATGGTATATTATATATGATTGGAATTCATTTCATGTTAATACCTTCTTTCCTCTTCTCTATGTGTTGTACATATATTTACTATTTAGTACTCCACAATAATGATAATGAATCAAGGAAAGTTTATGAAGCATCCCACACATTAAAAGGTTTTCTAATTTAAATACAAGCTTTGGGCTGCAAGTCCCTAGGAATTGTGTTAGTGACTCTCTTCCTTCAGGTCTAATATCATTTGGAGATGTCTAAATTTGCTTTGGGTTCTGTTTACCTTATGGTGATTATCATTGTGACGCTTTCTTTCTTGCAATACGTAGATTTTGCACTGAGCGTTTCTCTATGGTGGGATTTCATTCCATAGTAAGACCTCTTCTCCTCTTGTATGTGAGAAATGCTCACATTGGAAAGGATGATGTTTTAATGAAGGTTAATATAACATTCCACTCACCTGAAGCGTTATCAATGCAAAAGCAAGCCTTGGGTTGCAAGTCCTTTGTTGTTGAGTTAGCAACGTCCTTTTTTTCGGTACTAACATTGCTTAGAGGTGGTGGTTGCCATTCTTTCTGTATCTCATTTCCTTGTGGATGTGATCCTTATGATGTTTTGTTAATAGTATGCTGTTTGTCTAAACTTGCCATATTCTTAAGACGGGATTTCATTCCATGTATGTTCCTCCTCTACCTTTTTACTGCTAGCTGTTTCAAGACACAGGTCTTTCATTGGCAGCTACAAATTGAGTATACTTTTCTACATGGTGGTGCTTAACTTGTAAATGCATTCTTGACTCTCGAATTATTGGAGGAAGGTGACATATGTTCTTGGAATCTACTGTTAACATATATTTTTGGCCCTCTTACGACTGCTATATTTGATTGGATGAATTTATTTATTATGAAAAGAGGCTATAACTTCTATTTACGTGTCTCTTGGGGCTGTTGTTTGGGTGCTGGGGAGGCATTAGCAACCTGTCCCTCAAGACCTTATTTGAATGAAATATGATACACTCGTCCTAATAAATGGTTAACATTTTTTTGAGCATGCCAAGCTATCTTAAATGTTTCAATTGTTTATCTTTGCTTGAATTATGATGGATTTGTGATGAAATCATGACAAAATGAGTGATTCATGTTTGGGCTGTGCATATAAGCCATAGCTTGGATTTGGGAAAATAGCCAAGTTATTGATTGAGGTTCAATGTTCAGGTCAGGTTTGGCTGTTCACTGATTTGTTTTCCCTGGGTTCCTATGACTGGGTTAACATTGAATATATATCTATATCTATATATAGTTAAAAAAAAAACCATATTTTGCACAAAAAGGTACAAAAATAGAAAATGCAATTGATAATTGATAATTCAGTGTCAATTGTCAAATGCGAAGATAAATGAAAATGGTTTATACTAGTGCAATTGCACATGGAAAATCATTACAAATCATCATATTGCCCTTCATTGAGAGTATCAGTGTCATCATCTGGTTCATTAGAACCAAAAGAAACACTAATGTCACTCCAACTAGCTGCAGCATGCGAGTCTTATATAGCAACCTCATGCCCCTCATCCTCAGTTAAGACCATAGTTGGAGAACTTGACTCGCCAAAAAACTTGCCAAGCCCAAAATTGATGAGTTTTTAAAAACTCGGCAAAAACTCAACAAAAAACTCGAGAACTTAAAAAATTGCTTAAATTTCATTAGAAACACATTTTTTTGTTGCAAAATTCAATGACAAGATGAATCCAATGAGTCCATAAATGAGTACAAAAGTGTTTTCTATTAAATTTGATTGACTTTAATGCAAATTGATTACAAAATCACATTCTCATGTGGAATCCTGATGGCTGAAACCTTGATAGTCTTATACAAATTACAATAGATAGCTAAAAATGAAAATAGTAAAACTAGAAGTAAATACTAAATACAATATTTTACACCTTCCTCTTCCCTAATTTAGTCAAAGCTAAGGAAGAGGTAGATGCTCTAGTCCTGCGAGCACGCGGTGCCGATGGCTCCTTGGTTGGCATGGAAGGTTGTGCGTGAGGCTCGACCACCATCTTGGAAATATCTGGCTCTGGCAATAACTCCTTCTCATCCTCATGAATGTCCTCCAACTCTACATCTCCTGTTGCACCCACATCCTCCATTTCTTGTCTCTCAAAATCAAGAATCTTGTTTTTAGTAAACAATGGAGGCTGCTCATCTCGCCTTGTCCAATCATTGTAAGGATCTATCTCATCCAAATCAATAGGATCCAGTGATTTGTCCTCTACTCTTTTTGTGCGCAACCAAAGGTTGTATTGGACAAAGACAAGGTCATTGAGGAGCTTTTGAGCTAATTTGTTCCTCTTCTTCGTGTGAATGGCCTCAAACAAGCTCCAATTCTGCTCACAATAGGGTGCACTACAAGGTTGACATAGTATGTGGAGGGCAATTTTTTGGATATGTGGGGTATTTCCACCCTAAGTTTTCCACAAACCTCTCCAAAAAAAATATATTGAAGAGTTAGAAAACAAAGTCAAGCACATTTTATTAAATTATAAGATGCATGTGAAATAAACTTAAAGACTCCCAATTTTTTACTTGGTGGTTGAGTGGTTCTTCCTTGAACAGCTAGCTCTGTGTAATGACTGCCCCTGATTTTTTTTTGTTTGTTTTTTGTTTGCTGATGTTTTGTTTGATGTTTTTTCATATACCATTTATTGTTTCATTGCATTGCATATATTTTGACAATAAACAAATTAAATGCTTAAACAGATATAGCAATCAGGTTTTACTCTCTTTTCCTTCATATTATAAGAATATTTAAAAAAATTTGAGCATAGGAAAGCTACAGGGGTTTGCACTTACAATCAGATTAATTAACAAGAGTAGATTACAACCTTTTCACACCACTGATGAGCTACAACAATACAAACTGTGCAATCAATACATTCGATGTTCATTACATGACTATGACAGCCAATAGAAAACTGAATATATCCAACCTGGAACCACATGCAAGGTCTGAAACAAACAGCAGCTATTGTAGGTGTTGAAAACTCAGATTCATAACCACGTACAGGTCTGTTAGTGATTGGAAAAAGTCTTCAAATAACAGACAAATAGCTCCAGATTTGCAATATTCAAATTCTAACAAGCAACCCATCAAAACCCCTTGTAGCTCATCTCAGTGAGCTGCTCAACCAACCCCTTAAAGTGCGGAATCAGACCTATACAACAGCAGGTCGAAATTGTCCAAAATAACCAAATTGGGGCGGCCCTCGTAGGCTGGGTGATTTGATCTAGTAAATCAGTCTCCACCTTTAAAATGCAAGTTAATACATAGAATGGGGCGCCTAGGTGAGGAGCTTCCAAATAAACAATACCCAGAATGATATCATGTGCCAAAAAAGAGTTATGATTGATTTACCAAACTCTGTCCCAGTCAAGTAATGTCCAGAAATCACTAGAAACAGCTTCAAAACCTCTGGAAACCACCTTGAAATCAATGCCAAACCAAACTCCAACACATCAAAAACCCAAAGCTTCTCCTCAAAAATATTCAAATATCTTCATCGTTTCAAGCATAAAACACTGAGAAATCAAAAAACTGTGAAGCACAAGGTGACCCTTGAGTGGAATCACACCAAACTCAGCTAGGGTGGATCTTTCACCACCGAAACTAGTGCTAAAGATGAGGGTTTCCGTCCTCAACTAGCTTCAAACGATAAACTGGAAACAATCTAATAGAGTCTCCTTAAGTTGTCAAATCCATCATATCCAAATGAGAGCTAAAAGGTAGATTAAATAGAAGTGGAGGGAGAAATTAGAGCAACCTCCAATTTGAAACATTTTTCCCTCCAAAAACCCAACGCCCTTTCTAGCCTTTTAATATTTTGCTTTATACTTTAAAACATTATCAAATATTCCTCAAGGGAGGCGTCCTTGCTCATAAGTAAACTATTTTTCCTTATTCAACTTTCTAAAACAACGTTATCTCATTAGGCACCAAGGTACTTTTCGATGACCACCTACCCCTTCACTTAAGTTATAAGGTTATTTTATAAAAATAACTTAAGTGACTAATTAAAGCAAAAATTAAATAATCCAACCTTAAGCTCTCCAACGCCACCATAAAAATAACACTACTAAAGACACTATGGGTTTGGGACCAATTTCCCGAAATAGACTTACTATAAATAGCAATTACTAAAAATAGTAAGTACTCACCAAATATCAAATTGGCTGAAACATTAAAGCTCATCGAACAACTCCCACATACTGCCCAAACAAGAAACCCTACACTGCATTGCTGCCTGGACTAGTTACTAAATAAAGTACTTACTAGAAATACTAAGTGAGTCAGAACCAAACTAGCCTAAAGAAGGACATAAAAAATGGGGACATTACACTTTGAAGAAAAGAGCTCACCTCTTCCCTGTAAAGATCCAACTCTTGGACAATGAGGTCTCTCACCTCAATCTTGGGTTCCATCCTCTAAATGCATGTTGTGAGCCCCTCCATAACCTCTCCATTAGGATTGGAAAAGTTGTCTAAGAAGAGAAAATTAGGGTTGAGGAAGTACCCTGCTGCATGGATGGGTTGGTGGAGTTGATTGTTCCACCTCCTATCAACAATCTCCCATATGGGATCAAGTTTGAGGTTGTCCCCTATGTAATAATTTTGATAGCCTCTTTGGCCCTATCCATGGCTTCATAAATATATCCCATTGGGTTTTGATCCCCATGTACCAAGCAGGAGACTCTAACCAAGGGCTCCGACACCTACATTACAAATACAAAAAGATTAAAATTACAAATTTATAATGAAATACTTAAATTTAGAAAAATAAAATATTCAACTTGAGTTTAAAATCAAGGTTTTGAAGTTACCTTCATGATCTTTGAAGCTCTTTGTGCAAATAGGTTGTCGAAGACTATTTTTGCAACTCTATCTCCTTCAGGCTTCCTTGCATAAGTTGAGTCTAGCCATGCTTGATTCACAAAAAATTGTTTTAAAGAAGTCAAAGAACCCAAAATGCTTTGCAACGTTAGGAAAACTGTTGCAAACCTTGTGGCACTTGATCTCACCAACTCCTTCCCTTGCGTATGATCTCTCATCAAACTAAGAACCCAAGGGTGATTGTAGATAAATTTTGTGATGCTCCTTGCATCATCTACAATCGGTGCCATGCAAACAAGTTTGCCTATATCCTCCAAAAGAAGGTCAAGGCAATGCACCGCACATGGTGACCAAAAAAGTGTAGGATGTCTATCCTCAAGCAATCTCCCAGCTACCACATATGTTGTTGTATTATCCGTGATGACTTGCACCACATTATCTATCCCCACCTCCATGACAACTTCCTCCAACAATGTAAACAATATTTCTGCATTTTTAATTTTGTTGGATTCACCGATTTCAAAAACACAACTTCAACTTTTGAAGAAACCAAAAAGTTAAGGATGGTGCAGTTTTCCCCATCCATCCACCCATCGAAAAGAATGGTGCAGCCATGTTTCTTCCATTCTTTCTTTTGCTCTTCCACTACTTGCACCACCCTTTCGGTAACATTTGTGAGCAACCTACAAGTACAAAGTAAAATTAGTACAAAATTTTAATTTTTAAACAAAAAAAAGCTTAAATTCAACATAAACTAATTTAAATTAAAGAACATAAACTTAGCATAAAATTTAAATTGATTAACCTCCCACTCAAGTCTTTGTGAGAAGGTGGCTTGTAGCCTTTTCCCACAACTGTCAATGCAGTAACCAAATTGTGCCAATAGGGACTACTTGCCACATTGAATGGAATGCTATTGAAATACCAAAAGTCTGCACATGCAATGTCGGCATGTTAATGCACCTCCTTATTCCACCCTGTAGCCTCCAATGATGTCTGTGCTCTTGGTGTGTTTCTTGGCACAAAAAACTATGTGGTGTGCATGAAGATGTAGGCGGTGGCACTCTACTCGAAGTAGAGGAAGTGGGGTCCAAGAGGCTGGTGTGGCATGATTCACACAAATGTGTGGACCACAAAGAGAGTCCACAATCTCAGTATCTGCCTCCTCATCTGATTGAGACTCTATCTCCACTTGCCCATGACCATGTCCACTAGCTATGGTTGCTGCTATGGTTGCCTTTGTCTTCTCCTTTTGCAATTTTTTTTCTTCAGCAATTGCAAGGAGGGAATTCATCTCTCTTTTTATTTCTGTGGCTATAAGACAAGGCTTGGAATCACGATGAGTAATGCTTGCAAGATGGCATTTGAGGTGATTTATGCCTCCAAAATGTACCTTCTTACATTTAGTGCAAACAACCAATCCAGGTGAGGGTCCTCTCACGACATATTTCCATGTAGCATCTCTAGCTCCTGGAGGACGAGTATTTGGAACCTATGATGGCACAAGCACTGATGGGGCAGAGCTCGAGGCTGAACCTGAAGTAGAAGCCATTATAGTGCGTATTTAACCTACACATACAAAAAAAATGTACAACATATTAGATTTTTAATACAATTTTTTTTAAAAAGCAACCTAAATTATACACATAAAATGATAAATCATTAAAAAAATCTCACTAAGTTTGATTTAAATTGATACAAATGTGTTTAAATGATTAAATCAGTACATAAATTAACATTAGTTTTAAACAAAAAAGATTTAAAATAAAAAAATTGACCTAGGTTTGAAAAATTCAAAAAACTGTGAAAATAATGAAAAAAATCAGAAAAAATCAACATGAATCTTGTTTTTTGGAATCTAAATGCAAAAATCTTGCTTTTGTTTGCTCTATGAAGTTTTTTTTTTTCAATTTGGAATCAATATTTTGCAACAAGAATGAAGAAAAATGATTAAACAACAAAAAATGGAAAACCGGAAACCTAACTGCGATTTGAATTTGCCTTGAAAATTTGCAAAATTATCTGTTTAAATTCACTCTTCTCGATGGAAAAATGTTGCAAATGGTGTCTTCTTGGTTGGTGAGGATTTTTTTGCTCTGCAAACCAAAGGAAATCTATTTTTCATTATGAAATGCTCAATTTTGATGCGGACCCCATAGAGCACAGTTATAGCGAGTTTTTCACACTGACTCGGCAAGTTTTTGGCAAAAACTCGGTAGACTGGCTTGGTGAGTTAAAGTTGGAAAATCTCGCCAGGCAAAAAGATTCGCGAGTTTTTGAACTTGGCGAGTCTGCCAACTATGGTTAAGACTAAAGATGGAGATGAATATATTTTTTCTTTTGTTTTGTGTGTTGTTAGTGTCTTAGAAGTCACTTTTTAGCATTGGTTAATGTCATTTATGCATTATTGTTTTGTTCTTTTGTAAAAAATTGTATTTTCCCTTGTTAGGTGGGTTTGCTTAGGGTACTGCCTATGCACATTTGAACAATGCTAGGACAAATCAATAGGTGTGGAAGGACCTTGGCCGAACCAAGATTAGAATTCATATCTGGTCCAAATTGGTCTAATTTAGAGAGGATTTTGGTAGAACATGACAATAGAGGTGATGTAGGAGCTGTTGGGTACACAAGTGATCTTGCATCACAAAAAAGCAAAAAAAATGCAAATAAGTCTCTTGTGGTTTATGCAACAATTTCTAGTTGCTACACAACATCTTCTAGTTGTTGTGCAACAGTTCTTAGTGGTTGCATGGTCATTTGATTTTTTGTCAAACACTTTGTGTGCAAAGTCTTCAAGATGTTTCAGTCAGAATGAAATTCAGGGGTTTTGTCCAAGATGATGAGGCAATATTCGTTTGGAATCAAATGGGAGTTTCAAACTTAAGCAGTCTTGTTTAATAAATGTCCTAGAAAGTACACAATTTTGCTTGGAAGATGAATGGTCGAGGTTTTATGATTGGGATCGTTATCCAACCATTCATGAGGACATTTGGGGCATGGAAGATGAAGCAAAACAGCTGCAAGGAACAAAAGGACAGATGCAAGGAAATGGACATGTTCTTCTTAAACAAAATTGTGTCCTAAATTGTGTGTAGAAAAGAATACTTTGGTGAGAAAAAAAAGCAACAAAGCAAGGACGTATTAGAGGAAGAGGCTGACCATCTCAAGCAAGCAAAACATTGGGGAAAACAGAGAAAAACTAGAGATTAAGTAGAACAAAATAATCAGATTTTCATCCATTTCAAGCCCTAGAACAGTCCTATGGCAATTTTTTGTTTTGTATAATAGTTTAGGTTCTTTCTTAGCAGGAGTCTAAGCCATTTGGAAAGCTAATTTTTCACAATTAATACAAGAGACATTTTTAATGTTTCCATTCGGCATAGAATGTTGCTTAAGACTTGTTTAGGTTGCTGCATCAAGTTGTCTTTCATTGGAACCCCCTACATAGATTGTGCCAAGTGGTTACTAAAGCAAACTTTTCCCTGCAGAGTTGTGTCTTGAGAGGCTTTATAGGATTTGTTGTAGGTGTGAGGAGTCCTATAATTGTAGAAAGCCTTAAGGAGAAGACATGGTGCACAAAGGGAGACCAAGGGCTCCAAGAGTTCCAAATATATTGGAGAAGTTGAGAGGTATTACAACTAGGCTTGATGCAATGGAGACAACATAGAAAAGAGGAACATATGTTGAGGATGTAAGTGATGATACAAAAGTTGAACACCAAGAGCTTGAAGTAGAGAACATGATGGATGAGTTGGAAAGCAGATTTTTGAGAGCTATTGCAAAGATGGGGAGTAAACCAAAGCTGGGCACCCCTTGTTATAATGGAAGCTTAAGTCATGAGGAGCTTTATAGATTGGATTACAAATATGTAGAAGTACTTTGAATATGAGTTAATGGAGGATCCTAAGAAGGTGAAATTTCTTTTCACTGGGTTGAAAGGTCATCCTTCTGGTGGGATCATGTACAAATAAAAAGACGAAGGAGGGGTATGGAGAAAATCATAACTTGGGATAGGATGGTTGCTAAACTAAAGGCTAAGTTCTGGCCATTGGACTTCAAATGAGTATTCAAGAAGTTGTAGAACCTAGAGCAAAAGAAGTTGTGAAAGACGACATGGAGGAATTCTACAAGCATACCATTAAGGTTGGCCATATAGAGGATGATGCAGAGGAGATTTCAAGGCATGTTAACAAACTCCACATATCCATTGAAGTTGAGTATGGCATGATAAAGTTGAGGTTGGTAGAAGAATCCTATCATTTTGCTTTGAAGGTAGAATATAAATTTTCAAGGAAGTAGCAAAATAATTCAAGAGGAAAGGGACAGTTCTTGAGAGGCAGAGGACAACCAAACAGTGGTAGAAGACATCATGCATAGGAAAGGGAGTCAAGCACTTCATAGAACAATGTCACTCAAAACACAAGAGGAAGAGGCTACTATGGTAGAGGGTTCACAGAAATCTGCTATAGATATATAAAAGCTGGTCATAAAACATTTGACCATTCATAAACACAATAGAAAAATGGTAAATGAAGCTAGGATTCACATTGCTCAAGTGGGTGAAGAGAGTGTTGCTTGACTAAAGCACATGGAGGAACCACAAAGAATCTCTCTTGATGAAGAGAGTGCTATTAAAACAGCCAAGGAGGAACGAGAACCAATACAAAGAAAGAGCCAATTCAAAATCATATGTAAATTCAGAATTAAATGCTGCAAGGTCATCGTTGATAGCAGAAGTATAGATAATTTGGTGTGTTACACCCCGATTGTATATCTACTACTGCATAGGGAAATGCATTGTAATGTTTGAATCTTTTAGATGAATAAAACATATTGTTCTTGTTATCAAATGAATGTGTCCTATTTAAAATGATTGTTTCATTTGCTTGATACTTCTATTGATGTAATTCTTGAATGAATATGGCATATAAGTTATGGAATAATCTTATTCTAACTTTTTGTCATGTTTTATGTATACTGCCTTGTTTTGAGCATATGACTTCCATTGTCGTGTCATGATGTGTAGGAAACAGGTTCATTCCTCTAGGCAGAGGAGAGATATCACTTGGGGAGGAGCTTGGTTGGGTAAACAGTAACGAGTAACAATTGAGCATACACACACATCCTATAGACTAAGTAAGCTAAGTTAGTTTGTTGAGTTAAGGGTAAGTCATCCATAGGCTTGTTTGTTGACATTAGGAGTCTTATCTACTTCTGAATGCATGAATAAGTGATGCTTGCTAGTGTAACTATATGTGGAATAATGTTATTGGTTAGGAGGTGGGCATGTATATATATATATACACGTATTCATAAGTATATTCATGTCGGTACAAACGTATGAGAGTAAATGGATATACCTGTACATGTGCATCGATATAAATACACTTATGAATACATATATATAGAGGAAAGTATACAAGCAAATATACATGTATACATACCCACAACCAACCTATTATATATACGTGAATATGAATAATATTATGTTGATGTTACCTCGGAATCTACATATACACATATATATACATATACATAGGTACGTATAATGAAAGTATGCTAACTAGCTCGCAGTATACGTACTTTATAATTAAAATATGTATGTGCATGTACATGTATATATGTAAAGGTAAATATAATTATATTTAAGATTATATCAAATATATATATATATATATATATATATATATATATATATATATATATATATATATATATATATATATGTATATGAGATTATTTAAATTATTAAATTTAAATAAATATATAAATATATGTTATTAAATAAAATGGAAATCGAATAAAGTTTAAATGGCACTTTATTTAAATATCATAAAGTGTAGAAAGGAAATCGAAGTTTGGAAATAGGAGACTTCATTTTATCAAAAATAAATATTTTTTTTAAAACTTAGGAAGTCGAATAACTCCATAAATGTGACTTCAAGATGGATTGATTGCCTTGGCAAAATCACGCCATGTTGAAAATAGTTCATTCCAAACTATGGGAAACCTTAGAAAAGGAAAATAAAAGAAAATAAAGGGAATTCCCATGAAGTGAAAATGCGCAACTGAGTTCGCACGTCATGACTGGGTCAATGCGACTTGAACGAAGCTAAGTATTTGGCTATCAAACCCCATAAAGTGGCAACTTGGAATGCAGGCGGACTTGACCTTTTCACCATTGTTGAATCATCAAAACGAACTGCTGAGTTTGTGTGCCTAAAACAGAAAAACGCCTGTAGGTGTCAAATATTGAGTTGTATCAGTTCAATGTCGAAATTTTCTTCATTTGCTATCATCATGAAAGGCTGAATCATCTCTTTAATTCGCCACATTGCAAGTTTGAATTATTGTGGGCCTGTCTAGCGTTTTTCATACCTTCTAAATAGCAAAATAAGTTGAGCAGGGGCTCTATGTAAAGGCGCCTGTTCACTCTTTCAACTCACCAATTCATATTGCTGTTAGGTTTTCTTTGAGAGCAGAGACATAGTTTTTGAGAGCTTACAATCTGGTTTCTGAGTAGATTCAGTAATTTCTATCCTATACCATCAATTTAGAGTGAATTCTTCTTTATATTCTGAGAGCACAATTTATAGTGACAGTGATTCTTTACTGTCATTCTTCATTTCTGAGTTTAAAGAATAAGGAGCTGAGATTATCTTTAAGCTGTGTTTAAAAGTTGATTCTCAGTAAAAGAGGTAGCTGGAAGTCTTTTGGCTGTTGGCTGAAGGTGTTATAGACTCAAAGTAGAACATCATCTGTGGGAAAGCATAGATCAGGCATGCCATTCTTCTTCATATTCTAGAACGAAATTCTAAATATATTTTTGAATTTAAATATACATGCTATTCTACTTTCGTATTTTAGAATGAGTTTCTAAATAAAAGTCTGAACTTATATTTTCCGAATAAACATGGATAGGGAGTTGTAACTAGTTCTATTCTTCATATTTTAGAATTGGTTTCTAAATGTAATTCTGAAAGAATAACTTAGGATTAGGTAAAGAATAGGAATTGTTTTTAAAGTCCATGAACAATAAGCAATTTGTGATTTAAGAAAAATGTTATTGCATGTTTACTACTGTTTACACTTGCTTACATTAGTGTACGAATTACACTAGGTTCATAGATGCATTAAGGAGTGATTTGCTATTAGCTCCATATAAGGAGTGTATGTTTTCATGTAGCTATTAAATACTAGGGAAGAAATGAGGGTGTTTAATAAGGTGCCGATCACAAACAAGTTAATAGATTAACTTAGTCAAGTTAATGAAACTCCTAGGATGAAGATGTCCAATTTAGGAGAAATAATTGAGTACTTGTTAAACTGTTCTTCTTTCTAGTAGTTAGCTTGATGTAGGACGTCTAGGGTACGGATTACCCCAAATAGACCGACCTACGCATAGAGTAAGGAAGCCTTAAGTCAAATTGACCCTGGCTAGTGCATGTGATAGATGACCTACGTTCTTTATTGAATGTAAACACTTTGGCCAAAGTAATGTTAGGAACAACTTACATTTAGTTGTAGTACTACACTGTTAGTTCACCGTGATCCCGAAGTACATACTAGTTCAAGAATTGTTGTTTGCACAAGACCTAGTTATGTAGGACACAACACTATGCTAGTTGGTAATCGTTAAGGGATACCCTACCAATCTCTTCTTCGAAGGGAGGGCCATTCATTGAATAATGAATGTGCGGGGGACTGCATTATAAGTCCGTGGTTGGTGGAAAAACACTTGAGTGATGTTTCTTCTCAACAATCGACCGATGATCCAAGATTTGACAGGATGGACTTGTGGACCTTCTTACTTCTATTTGTGCCAAAAGCTTACAAACTATGTATGTATCTTATTCTTCTTTACTTTGTAGTTTGTTTTGGAAAGAAATAGTTAAAGTTGCAAAATGATATATCATGTTCAAGAAATTGAAAATAATTTTTTTATTGAAATGGCATTGTTTTTACTTATTGTGGTTAAATTCAAAATTTTTAATTTGACGTACGGGTTTGGTCGTCACATGGTGTTTGAGTGGTAGACAAGCTTAGGTTAAAGAATTTTGAGCACCCAAACCTATACAAGGTTTCATGGTTACAAAAGAAACAACAAATCTTGGTGATGAGCAATGTTTAGTGATTTTTCAGATTGGTTTATATAAGGATGAGATTTTGTGTGATATTATGTCTATGGATGCTTGTCATGTTTTGTTGGGAAGGATTTGGCAATTTGATAGAAAGGTTGTACATGATGATAGGATGAATACTTAGACTATTGTGATGGAGGGATGGAAGTATATATTGAGTCCATTGAAGGACAAACAGGTAGAAGTGGACAACAATCCTAAAGTGTGTTTAATCTTAGGGAAACAATTTCTAAGGGATATGAAGTGAATTCTGTATGAGGTTGGGACAACGGGTAAAATGGAAGGAATGCTACATGAAGTGAAGAATTTAATTGAGGAATATGCAAAAATTCTTCCCTAGGAGTTGTTGGATGGGTTGCCACCATGAGAAGCATTAGCCACCATATGGATTTAATTCCTAGATCAAGCTTACCAAACAAGGTAGTGGATATGATGACACCTATGGAGAATGAGGAGGTGAAGAGACAAGTCCAAGAGTTGTTGGACATGGGTTTGATAAGGGAGGATTTGAGCCCATGTGCAGTACTAGCCATACTAGCACCCAAGAAGGATGGAGAATGGCATATGTGCATAGATGCATGAGCCATTTACAAGATAGCAATTACATACAAATTTCCATTGTCATTAATGGACAACTTAATGTTGAGTGGAGCTAAGTACTTCACAAAGATAGAGTTGAAGAGTGGATATCACTAAATCCAAATTAAAGGAGGAGATGAGTGGAAAACCAAATTTAAGACAAATGAAGGTTGTATATCATTTAGATTGACAAATGTACTGAGCACATTCATGAGTCTAATGAATGCAGTGCTGAAACCATTTCTTGGTAAGAATTATAAGTCTCTCCAAGACCAGGAGAGTCTGTTTCTGCATATCTGATGACATTCACTGCAAGTGACGCAATGACTACCACATACTTGGCATTGTTCCACCAATTATCATTTAACACCATTTTCCTTATTCTCTCCTTCTCATTTACTTTTTAATCTCCTTATCTACACCATTCATTGCATACAACTATAGACTATAGGCCATCTGACACCTCAAATCATCTTTTCGAACAAAATAAATAAACTGCCATATATCATCCCACAGGTTTGAGGAATTCCTTTTTGGACAAGGATCTTAAAAATGCCAAAGGTGAGATGGTAGCAGATAAACATGTGCACATCTCTAGCATCAGCTGCCACTTATTTTGCCTGCTTAATTTTGCTAGTGTCTTTCAATGCATTGTCCCATGCATGAATCCATGGACTCCAATAAATGCTCACATAAGTTTGTTGGACCATCATCCTTGTTGATCTACACTCATGGGCTCCATCAGTGACTGCTTGAAGCTCATTGGAGGACCCAATCTCCTCTCCAACATCCTTCAATATTTGAAATTGGAAAGCTGCATCCTTGTGCTTTCTGGAACAATCAACGGCTCAAAAGAAGGCTGGTCCTTCTCAACATGTAACAATGATGCTTATAATACTTGTGGGCAATATCACTTCACCCATCAATGATGATGTAGCAACCTGTCCTCATCCATTCCCCTACCCACCTCACAACTCCTCCATCTTGTTGCTAACCTTTGAGTAGTTTTTGTCAAGAAGATTGTCTTCATCCTTGTCTCTCCTAATACTGATCATCATGAATGGTTTTCCTGAACGCCTCCTTATGAAAAGGAGAATGGGTAAACATCAAATGGGATGCTATTAGCAAAGAACAATTTGGCAATGGCATTATCTGCTTCCTTGGGTTCTTGCACATTGTACATTTCTATAATTGTAGTGGTTTTTCTTTTAGCTGAAACTACCAAAAGTAGAAGATCCCTCTCCCACATTAGCTTGACACAGTGACCCTAGCATTTGATTTAGCATGATAGTGAGGGAGGCAAAAAGGTGGGGAGGGGGTGGCACCCAAAGCTGAATTGGAAGCTGATCTTAAATGCCTTAATTTTTCCTGGATTTATAGTTTTGGTGTTTGGCAATCTGAATAGAGGATTAGTTTAAGTGGACCAATGGGGTCAAGCTACAAGTTACCTGTAAGATGTTGAAAGGACACCCATAGCAATGCTGCAAGTTCACCTGCAACAACATTGCTAGTGCTTAGTGGTGTTGCAACTTCACCTGTAGCCATAGCCACAAGCATGTCAGTTTTTTGCAAGTTAATTGTAGCAGCTTTGCCAGTGATAGGTTTCACTCCAACAGTCAATTGTTTGTTTTCATTGACATCTTTGCCCCAGTTACCCGACAGAATACACTCAGCAGCACATATTACTTCAGTTGGGGCAATATTATTGCTTGCAAGAATGTTGCATGTTTGGCCAAATGGTTAGTGCATGTAATTGAGCAATCTGGCAGTATTAGCAGTTGCACAAGGGATGAAATTGCCATGTGGGTGTTTGCTAGTGGCATGCAAAGATTGGAGTGGTAGGAAGTTGAAGGGACAGTTTGTTTGGGCAGTGACCATTTGCCCTGTCTTGGGTGGCAATTGTCTTCCCTCTTTGGTGCACAACTGTTCCTGTTCTTTGAGTAGCAACTGTTTTTGTTTTCTCTTGCGGCATGCTTTCCATTGATTGGGGCAACTGTTTCTTCTTTCCAGTGCATTTGTTCTGCTTCTTTGGTGGGCATGTGATTCATCTTCTTAGGTGTCTGTTTTCCCATTGCTAGCAGCACTATTTCCTTGCCCAGGGTTGTGATTGTTTTCTCTGCTTGGCAGCATTAGTTTTCCCCTTTGATTGTAACTACTAACCTTGCTAGCAGTGATGATTATAAGCAGTGACCATTCATAAGTGTGAAGGGGCTGAAGCAGAAGGTGAACCGTTGAAGGAAGAGAGAAGCATCCTTGTTTTATGGTAGTTGAAGCCATTTCATTGGGGGCTGATTGGCTGTATTAGCTAAAGCCAAGGAAGCTAAGGCTAGTTAGTAGAGGCTGCTGAAAGGAGGAGAAAGTATGCTGCTGCATGTCTAGTGAAGCAGTCCTTAGGGCATCCGAGTGGCCATTGTTGTCCTTGTTTGGGCAGTGGTAACAATTCACTCTCAACAGGTTGCATACTGAGCCGTTGGTCTAATGTAATATGTTTTGGACTGCTGCAAGTGAGGAGTAGCAGAATCTTGTATAGAGTTGGCGGTAGAAGTCCATCTCTCCTTTCTGCAGAGGTATTAGTCCTTCACTTCCACAGCTGCAAGTGTTACAGAGGTTTTAGGACTTGTTTTTATTCCCATTCAAGGGTTTCTCCATAGTTAAACTAGTTTTTGCAATTGTGTGATTACAAGGTTGTTTTATTTCTGTATGTTTGAGATGTTCTGTCTTTTCTTGATTTGCACGTCATGGCAATAGGTATCCATTATGGGTGGTATTGGTGCATGTTGAGGTAGTTTGAGAACTTCTCATTAATTACGTTTGTTGATGAGTGGGAGTGCACCATAACTGCCCTAGTTTATGGATCATTTAGAGTTGTCATTTCAGTCCTTTCATCAAGTGTATTTTGTCTCTTAATCTCAACCCATCTCCAAGTAATCATAGAAGGTGACTGTAAGCGCTAGGACAGCTTCAGTTGAAAAGAAAATTGCAGAAATGACAGTTGAGATGTTTGGCAAGATGCTCATGCATCCAAGGGACAAATGTCCTCAAAATGGGGATGACATAGGGGTGTCTCATACCCATCGTAAAAATGCTGGAAACTGTTAGACAGAGGCTTGGGGTAGGGCTTGGGACGCATCCCATGTTCACTGCATATTTATCAATAGGAGAGATAAAAAAGAATAATTTCATAATAATAAAAATCATTTCAGGCAACAGGAGGAGCTGCTGCTCAGCCAAGTGTAAAAAGCTATACAGAGAGCTGTGCAAGGAAAGAACAAAAATTAATTGAACTGTTACACTATGGAGGATGTCCATCAAGAATACTTTGGCTTGGTCAATGATTTCAAGCTGTAAAAGCTGCTAGAAGACAATATGATGGCATGAGAAAATTAGGGTGATGGTTGAGACAGTGATGGAGGGATGGAAGAGTGCTTTCATTTGAGGTCTAAGAATCCCAAATAGTATGAAAGCTTTCAAAAAATGTTTATGGGGTAGCGTTGTGTCCTGTTCTTCACATAAAATATTATGATATCAGAATTAAGAGTTTCATGTCTGCTTTCAAGACATGTATGCACGTATGCATTGATCTTTACACTCAACACTATTATTTTGAAAATGATGTAGGCTCACACATCCATAACAAGGGGCTGCACATTGTGAACTGTGTTAGCCTGGAAGCTTGGATGTGTTTAACATTGGTTAATTACACATGAATATGTAAACTTCTCAGTTCAGATAAACAAGTGCACAGATTACATTTATCTAAGGTTGAATCATTTGCCACAAATAATTCACAAGCAATATTGCTCAGCTAGAATTCTTAAAAATCGAGTTGAGCTCACTATTTCTTTTTGTGTTTCATTTACATATTTGCATAATACGACATAGTGTATGATGTTGAAACTTGAGGTTATCAAAGACTTACAAATGTTGCATTCTTAGATATTTAAAATTATTCTGCATTTGAATTAAAAGTTTACATTCCATATTGCAGTGAAAAAGGGGATGTAGTTATGTTAGCAAAAGTTTTCTGAATATCTGAAGTAGCATGGTAGACATTTTGTATGCGATTCAATTATGCGCCATGCACATTTCATTTTCTTTTCGCTTATTGCTGATTTCCTATTATCTATTCACTAGGAAAGTTCTGTTATTCTTGTGACTGCAACTGACTTTTTTTTATTGTCTAGGTTGGTTTGACTCTTGTTGTAGTAGAAAGTGCGGTGACGTCCATTTATATATGTTATGCTGAAGATCCTTCATTGATCAATAGATGGGATGAGGAATTTTACATCCAGATATCTGAGGCATTACATCAAAGACTACAGCATAGAAGCTCGCGGAACATTGATGTCTTGCCCATGGTGGAAAATCATCGACAAATAGCTTTACCTGTTCCTGTATAGTGTGAATGGAAGTGAAGCTTGTGGCTTTTGATTCATGGTATGATTGTTGTTATCAAGGCAATAATTTTGCAATTGCAGTCAGTCGTCATCTTTCCTATTGTTTCTTTATTTTGGCACACAGTGTTGCTGCCTGTCAATTGAATTTTGGTTGCTTCAATTTGTTCCTCTCAATTCCATTTTGCAATAAGAGTATCCAGGGCAAGAATCAGGCTTATTATGATCTCAAGAAACTGCTGTGTCAATGGTTGATGCAAATGCCTACCAAATGAAAGGCCAACTACTTTATCAAGGTAGAACGGCAATAATTTGTTGCAACTTGTGAACTTGATCTTCTCTTGGGCTGTAATTTAATGCCATTGGATGCACATTTTTGGTGAGTTTGTTGAATATTAACAATAATTGATTATATAATTATTCATAGAATTGGGCAGACGCCCAATTGGCAGTTAGTCATTTTGAAATATCATTATTTAATGTAATTTTATTTGAAAGGTAGCATCACATCTATCTGTGTCATGTACAGTGGAAATGTGTTGGAACATACCAAAATCACTACCTTTTTCTCAATCTCATTTTCGATGTGATGAGGACATCAATTTGTTTCTAGGTCTACATTTTGAGTGGAAGCTATCGTACCGGACTTAATAAGATCCGAACTTTGTATGTTTACTCCTACTATCTACTGTTAGGTGCCATGATTAAGCAGTAATGCTTGTTTAATTTACTCTATAGGCCATATTGTTTACCTTGGATTATTTCATAACTAATGGGTTCTACCATAACTATTGGGAAATAGAAAGTATTTTTTTTTTAAAATAATTCTTATAATGTGATTAAAGTAAAAACACTTATTATGAATTATCTACATGTCCTATGTACAAATCTATAAATTGATTTTGTCAATTTATAAAAAAAAAAAATTATAGTAATAGTAAATCTTATAGTTTATATACAATGTATAAAGAGGAAAGAGAATTAGATGTTTATATAATCAAATAAATTAAACAGTAAAATTATTATAAATTAAAAAATAATTTTTTTGTAAACATTGAATAATAAATTATTAAGTACTAAAAATAATCATAATAAATATATAATATATATTTATAATAATTTTAAAAATAGATAAATAAATACTAATTATGAAGTGATTCAATCATTTACTTCAATTGATGTTTTTCCTAGTATCTTAGCCTCAAACTAAGGTACAATTTTTTTAGGAAGTAACCATGACAGTATGTATGGGAAATGGTTGAGAAATGCCTAGTAGATCTTCTTGTTCTTTGTTGCCAAAATTTAGTGGAAGAAGACACTTCTCTTCTTTTATATGTTTCATATAAATATCTTGTTAAGTAATTTCATGTCATGAAGTGCATAGAATTAAAATTTCAACTAGACCATAGACTAATTTCTAAAGTAGACCTCGACAAACAACACTAAAAATGTTACATCATTATTTGGGTTCTAATATTTTTAAGTATTATTAAAGGCACTATGTGGTTCTCTTTGCTTGTGATTGTAGCAAAGCTAATCAAATTACAAGCTTGTTGTAAAACAAAGGAACATATTCCATCAATGGAGATTTGGCTTCCACTATCACTATAACTTTGCCAGGTCACCAAAGAAGAACTAGAGTAGATGAAACCAATACTTTTAAAGTTCTCATCCTTATGGATGGCCTAAGAAGGGCTTGATTGAAAAGAATCTTTAACACTTTACTTTTGATTAATCATTTAGTGAAATATATTGAGAGAGAAGATTTGCTATGATGTAGTCATGGGTGGAGGATCCAACAAAGGATTATCCAACCATGCAACAAATTGAAACAACAAACAATAAAAATAATAAAAAAACAATATGTTCTTTATTCATTCTCACTCACAATGGAATTACAATCTATTGCAATAGGATTCCAACATGCTAGGCCTCAATTACTTGATTACAAATAAAAAATTATTGAATTTGATTGATATTATAATATGCCATTGATGCCAAACTCTCAAAACTAAGTACTTTGCTCTATCATCTTGACTACTTCTCAATGATCATGAATAATGTTTATATAGTAGCTTCTAGCCTTAGGAGTGATCTTAGTTACAAGGAGGTGCAAATCTTAGTGCCAAGTGTAATGTGTAGTTGGCCAAATGTGTGAAAAAATCTTTTGAAATGAATACAGTGATGATGGATCAATTGATCTTGATGTGGTTCATACCATAAGCTCTCATGGGTCCAATGTATCTATAAATGTGTTCTTTTGTTGCTACATGTTTTAGAAAAATGCTATAAACTAAGAATAGTGAAATATGATATCTTCTTGTCATGCTTGATAGTAATTCTGGAAGTGAATTATTCTTTTATGATAACCAAGAATCTCTTGGAATTTGCATGTGATGTAGTGGGATCAATGTGAAACATGTATTCCTCACTAGGAGATAAATACGACTTGTAGTGATTGGTGCACGATTGGGATGTGAATTAAACTTGTAAATGAATAAAAAAGTAATAGAAAATATTTTTGGGTGATGCAAGATTGCGCTTACACTCTAGAATACTTCTACATCAAACACCTAGGGTAATTTGAAAAATGGGTTCCTCATGTTTTGGTGTCTAGAGGGAAACTAGGATGGTCTACCTTAGCCTTAGAATTCCAAGATGAGCCTTCTTTGGGTCTTCCTTTCCACTTCACCAAATATTTATCATATTTTCTATTCCTAGTGCTTCTCCCAATCCTATTATCCAAAATCTCATCAATCTCCTTTTTCTATTGCAATATCTCATTCTCCCATATACTTCTAAACCATTATGTCTTGACTCCACTTCATGGTATTAATATAGTTCTACAATATTGGATATTGGTGATAAGCCCAAAATTTCTACGAACTCCATCTCATATACATTTCTTGAATCAAATGTTTGATAATTCTGCAAGGAGCAAACTTTTTCATCTTCAAATTATTTTGTTCCCACTAGAATTATTTTCTTCCTAAGATGCACTATGAATAGTGAAATTAGATGCTTTCCTATTATGCCCAATAGTAAGTCTTGAAATGAATTATGCCTCTTTGGTAATTAGGATCGTTAATTTGCATGTGACATTATAGGATCAATGTGGAACATGTATTCCTAGGCCTTAGGGGTAGATCAAATAGTCAAGCCATTGAAAAACATGGATGATGGTCATATGTTAAATTCCCTTGGATTTACCCCTACATGGGTGGAGGGCATGTCATGCAAATAGAGGTTATAGTGGCATGTGTTAGGAATTTGCTTCATAGGTCCCAACAAATATTGATTCCTTTGTTAAAAAAAAGTGGAACATGTATTTCCAACCATGAGACAAAATAAGAAACTATAATGAGCTGTGGTAGGATTTGCTATGGCTGGTTGGTGGCTTAGATGTGAATATAAACCTACAAACAAAAAATAAATAAATAAACAAATAAAATAAAATATTGTTGGATGATGTAAGATTACTCATACACCTTGAAATTCTCTTACATCATACCATATACTTGAAATTAAGGATAAAAAGGAAATCCTTTTAACTAAATATTTCCCAAAATTTTAATATAAAATTCTAAGAGCAATCAAAAGATGAAGATGTGAAGCTTTCAACAACATAGAGTAAGTCCTTTGAAAGTAAAGAACATGACAAACAAATTTAAAATCATTCCAAAGAAACTTATTTTCTATTATAAAGTGCATTCACTTAATTCTTTACACCTTTAGCAACCAAAATTTAGCAATTTTGTTTTATTTTAGTCATGGTTGATCTTATATTTTTTACTAATTCATATCTGGTTATTGATTTTCTGATTGATTGTCAAAATGAAATTAGATAATTATAAATATAATAATAACATATAACTAAAGATTTATACACATCTTATCTTTTCTAACTAGGTTCTAGAGATGACTTCATCTTCAATAATCTTACTATCCAATCATTCTTGTATGTATGGAATCCCAATAAATGCCCTTTACAAGAAATAATTAATTTATAACCTCTTAACATATGAAGAAAACATCCTACATGTATTAATTTATAAGATCCAAACCATTGCATCCCTCTCTTTGATTTCAAAACAATTGTAACCGAAGAAGATCATAAATAGATTTAAGTATAAAATTTATTTAAGATTAATATTATTCAATTATTTATTATGTAAATTAGTTATTACAATTAATTGTTTGCAATCAAGATATTTTAATTTTATTCTCTATATTATAATAAAATTATTGCAAATTTTAATATTCTATTAGATAAAATCATATATATTTGTATCAAAAATCAATATATATATATAGGATGTGAACGTATTGTTTAATTCAAAATAAAACAATACCATCTAAAAGGAAAATAGGCATGATTATCACCTCATATCCTTTACTAATTAGGGCCATCTGAAAGACACATTAATATGAGTTAACAATAGAAATTATTATATGTTTGAATCACTAATTAAAAATATTGCTTCTTGTTTGGTGTAGGATATGGACATGTCTCACAGATCGTAGTTATTGGCCATAACCAAGCATATGAACAACGATAAGTGATGACTCACCCATTGTTTGCATCTAACATCATACAAAAAAACCACCTAAACCTATCATATGTAAATTGATTATAATTTTGTATATTATACTATATTTATTGAAAGCCTTTTGAAATGTTCATACACAATTGAGAAGAATGGAATAATTGTAGATGCAAATTTTGAATTTGTATATAACAAATGTTATACATTATGTCCATCCTTAGTTGTGATTTTTAAAAATTATATGAAGATGTAACTATTTTTTATGAGTCTAGGCTTGAAATAGGTCTAAAGTTAGTGGGTAACACCCAACACATAAAATGTGGAGTGACATAAAGAATGATCTCATTGTTGCTTTGATCACTTTTTGTACTTGCATTAAAAACTATTTAAGGTATTTATAACAATACATCATGTGTATACTAATTCTAGAATTTATAATATTATGGATATGAGTATATTGAATTTAGAATTTATAATATTATGAATGTGTGTACATATTTTAGAACTTATAATATTATGGATATGTATTCATACATTCTTTTAAATAATAGGATATTACAAATATGTTTTTAACTTTTTTATGAATAGTGTTCATATTATCATTTATAAAAATAGTGTTACATATATTCACAAAAAAGTGGATGGAAAATCATGCGTTCAAAGTTTGAATAGGCTTATAGTTTGGTACAAAAAATTATAAGAATAAAAACTAACCTCTAAGCAACAAGAGCAAGAGTATAGGAAGGATGAGGAGGACCCCAATCATCCAATTTTCCCCATACATCACTAGGTTATGAAGTTTCCATGGGAGGATCTAATCCATTATTATCATCTATAACATTATTATCTTCATTAACAACATGAGTAGGAGAAACATCAAGAGCTAGTTGGCGGAATTTTATAGAAATACAAGAATCTTAGAACAAATTTGAAGCTTCTTACCATAAATAAAAGTTTAATAACCCAATAAGCTAGCTTCTTCTCAATTCTAGCAAGCACAACTTGCTACAAAGCTGCCAGAGAAGCTTGAAAAGAAAAAGAGGACCAAAAATATTAAATACTTACCATACCCAATCCACTTCTACCCATAAGATTTGGGCTAGGGATCCTTGGGAAAGGATTGTCTATAACATCAAGTATTTTTTATTCAATTATTGACTCCAAGTCTTTATAGAAAAAAATCAAGCAATGGAGTAAGTGTTTAACATTATTTTCATCTTCCAAAAGAATGAGAAAAGAGTCATCAACAAAATGACCATTAACAAGTTGAGTTGAGGAATTAGGTAAATAAATACCTTTAAATATCCCATGATAAGTTGAATGATACAAGAGTTATATAAACCCTTCAATAGAAGGAATGTATAATGCTAGAGATAATGGGAATCCTTGGTGAATAGGCCTAAAAAGGCCAAAAAGACTAGATTGTTGGCCATTTATAGTGAGACAAACTAAAGCATCTATAGAGAATATATGAATTGAATGAATAAACCGAGGACCAAATTCCAATACTTGGAGCATTATGAGTATAAAAGGCCATCAATGCAGTCATAGGATTTAGCAAAATCAATTTTGATGAAAATTGTTTTTTATGGAATTGTCGTGCCCATCCATACCTTCCTAAACTATAATGATATTATCCAAAATAAATCTAGATTTGATCAAACCAATTTTCTTAGGTCACACAATCTAAGGAAGAATATGGTGTAATTTAAGTGCAAGGGATTTGGCAATGATTTTATAGGACTGTAGAGAAGGGGAATTTGCTACTCACGAGTTCTTTTCACTAAGAGAGCCTCACCTGGCGAACTGCCCTAAGCTACCTCAAGGAACAGTGCGAGAGTTCTAGAATCCAAAAGAGTAGGTCACAAACATTTCCTGGACAAATTAACAAGCTCTTAGCCAAAGGACATAAGTGCAGATCTGGGACAATAACATGACACACTAGAGTTTGTTTGGCACGCTAGCATCCATATGGCCCAGAAAGCGATAATGTCACAAAAAATAGCTTAGCGACTACTAGTAATCTAATTACTAAGAACTTCAAAAGTACTAGAAAATAAGAAAATGTGATAAAGTTGAAATAAAGTGAAATAGAAATGATAAAGAGAATAAGAGGTAGAAAGGAAATGCTCACAACCACACAAGTGATGAAGCCTCCAGCATGTGAATGTCTTCAATATATGCATGCGTACGATATGGAGAAAGTGTTGGGATTGTATAAGGGTTTTCCTCAGTCAAACCCCCATTATGGTGTTACCACCTCTATGAACAGCCAAAAAGATAGAGAGAATAGAGTATGCAAGTGCGATGTGATAAAAGCAAACCCTGCTCCAGGAGGAGAACCCGTATCACAAAATGTAGGTGATAAAAGTGATCCTCACTTGAGGAGGAGAACCTGTATCACAAAGTAAAGATGCAATAGATAGGGGATATGGAATCCCAAGATGCTCGCAAGCATAAGGTAAGGGAGATAGATGCAAGAGCCAAGAAGGCTACAAAGAGTGTTGCTAAGAGAGCTTGAGAGTGCTTAAAGTTGTTGTAACAAGGAGAGTTGTGCAAGAAAAATAATAATAGGGAGAATGCCAAAGCTAAGGCTGGAAAGAAGCTAGAGCAAAGGGAGAGAAAAATGAATTGAAGAGATAGATTTTAAAGAGAGAAGAGAAGCAAAAAGAAGCTTCTTAGGCAGTTACAACGTATCTCAAGCTATTACCACTAACAAAAGCAGATGATAAGTGGAAAACATACTCAGAAATGATTGTTTGAACATTGAAATGTCACAAGACGCTAGCATAGTGCACAGACATCTGCGCGATGCACTAGTGTCTAGACACATCATGCTACAAAATGACACGAATGAAAAAATCACAAGGTTGTATGCAAAGCTAAAGCGTGAGGGTAGCAACTGAAAAGGGGTGTTGAGCATCCTGAGAGGGGAAAAAGATGATGCAAGGGCTAGAATGAACCTACACAAGTACTAGGGGAGTGGCACTAAAGCGGATGCAAGAATATATGTGAAATTGCAAGGGGTGCAATTTTATGACATTATATTTTGCCCCTACTTTAGTGGGCATATGAATCTACACTAATATGTACGCTAAAGGAAATGTACTAAACATAAATAACATCATAATGCCAAAAGGATACTGTAGAGGAAGCAGATAACTCTTCGAACCACGAAAGAATGCCCCTAGGCTAAAGACTTGCAAAATAAATGCATTAGACAAGAAAAACCTGCACCAAACAACAATGTTAGCACACAAAAAACTAAAGGATTTGAGTTAGCAAAGTGAAAGAGACCTCAATGGAAAGGGTTGTCTTTGTACTGTGCATCATCCCCAAATTTCAAACAATAACACATAGAATAATTATAAAACGAAGAGAAGAATGCAAGGATCGATTGTTCAAAAGAAGAATGCACCCAAAAGATAGGAAAGCAACCAATGTCAAAGAGAGAAAGAGCATATACTCAAGATGAAGAAGATGTAGATCTTTAATCCAATATATACAATTGGGAAGAGAGGAGAGAAGAGAAAGGATCAATGAGAGAGCAAGGAGGGATGAAAATTCCAAGAGAGACGGTTCCATAGGTACTCTCCCTAAGGAGTTTCAAACAAAAGGGTTTTGCAGCTTTACAAAACTATGAAGTTGCACAAAGTACACTGAAGGCCCTCAGACCAACGATGGACAAATCCCGTAGGATGAAAGCGTATCTCTCACATGAAGTAAGCCCTATGAAGTATGTGCCTTACAGGCCTATAGACCTGTAAGAAGGTATCCCCCAAGATCTCTCACATGAAGGAAACCCAAATGAAAGTGCCTTATAGGCCCAAAAACTTGCAAGGAGGCATCCCCCAAGATCTCTTTCATGGAGGAAACCCAAAGGAGGAGACTCTGCAAAGTCAAAATGAAAAGTGGCTTCATAGGCACATCTGCAAAGTGACATGTTAATCCACAAATAGAACATGTTAGAAAACAAAGCGACCACACATGGAGTCAAGTGGAAAGTCACGTAGACCATCAACAAATTGGAAGGCTTCAAAGGGGTCCCTTTGGAACCCTTCAAAAGAAGAGGGGTCCACTCAAGGGATGTGTTGTTTGAAAAGTGAGGTCTAGTCAGGATGCCCCCAAGCTAGACACAAAGATTTTACTCAAGAGAAAAGATTTCAAAGGGGGTCCCTCAAGAACCCTTCAAAAGAAGAGGGGTCCACTCAAGGGACACTTCAATTGAAAGATAAAAAGAAGAGAGAGGGTCCTTAAGAAGGACACAAATCTCCTGAATAAGTTATCACTACCCCCAACATACAAGGGATGATAAGCATGCAAGATACTTAGAACATACAAGATAGAGGTAAATCTTGATATCACTTGTCATGTGAAGAAGAGGCAAGTTCATCAACAAATAAATGGGTGATGACACCTGAATCATGAAGTTGTATTTTATCTTTCAAGTCCTTACATTCACTAGTGGAATGGCCAAGCACTTGATGGTATGCACAAAAATAATTTTTTTCTTTATCATGTTTATGAAATTTCTTACGTGTAGGAGAAGGAAGAGTAATCAAGTGGGCTTTAAGAAGCCTTAACAAAATATGCTCTTAGTCAAACAAAGAGTGAGGAGTATGAAGCAACCCTTTCTCTTGTGGAGAAATACTCAACTGCTCACAAGAAGAAGACATGAAGATAAAAGACAATGGAGGATCTACATGGGGAGTATTATTTTGGCTATAGGGGTCATACTCCTCTATGGGATCACCATCATCCTTTTGAATAGGACTATTGACATTATCCTCTTTAGCAGAAGCATAATCATCTTCCTTAGAAGGAGGATCAACATTAAGAACATTACAATTTGCATTCATATTATCCCGTGATGCAAAAGAGTAATCATCCTTGATAGCGGGTTTGGATGATGTTATTGGAAGGATTAAGTGGATTGGGTCGACTTTATATTCTCTAATGAAGGAATCTATAAAGTCTAGACAACCCCAATCATCACCAAGACATGCATTTTCTTGAGAAGAGGTAGGAGCAAACTTAAGATTTCTTACTTCATAAGGATATTCTTTAGGGACATTTATCTCAAGAGTATCCTTTGTAGTAGGTACTAATGGAGTAAACATTGACACATTGGAAGACATTGAAGGGATAAGAGTAGGCACAACCAGAACCTAACCAACAATTGCCATCTCACATAAGCGCATAGCCTCAGGGTCAACCTTGAATGTGACTACTTTATTATTACAAATGAACTTGATAGATTTATGCAAGGTAGATAGGACTGCACCCATAGCATGAACCCACGGTCTACCAAGAAGAAGGTTATATGGTAGCTTTTCAACATAACATATGTTAGGGTGGGTATGGTAACAAGTCCCAACCTCAAAGGCAATATTGTTGAGCCTAGAGATTGTCAACCAACATTATCAAACCCATGAATGACAACAAAAGAAGCATTAAAAGAAGATGAATAAATATTAATCTGATGTAGAGCAGGGATAATCAAACTCAAAACAACCTTAAACAAGTGCCTTTGTTCATAAAAAATGGGTTTTCCTTCACAAACCCTCATTCTTGCTTGTAACCTTTCTTAAAGGGAAATTGGGCATATCTTTTGACTTAAACCTGATCTACAGAAAATGAGGCCCATTTAGGATACCCATTTGGCCATTCTTACACATATCCAAAAATGAGGTAGATTTTCTTTGTATGAAAGGGCTCAAAATTTGACAGTCCTACTTTTAAGAGGGTTTTTTTTAGACTGTCTACACCCAAATGCAAGCAGACTTTCATTACTAACTTCATCAAAATGAAAAACTATGAAATATCCTCTAAAGCTTCTTAGATACCCTCAAAACAAAACTTCTCACCAATTTTTAGAGATTTTTGATGGAGGGAAGAAAAGATATGGAATTTTCTTGTTCACTGGAAACCCTAGGGAAGATTCAGACCATGTGCAGGTTGTACAAAGACTATACAGATCTGTACCATATAAAAGAACATGACTGTTACAAAAAAAATGCATAGAATATTTGCTCCGATTTGATTCCAAATTTCATTCCCATCTTTTCCAACCTTCCCAACCATGGGATTCATGTTTACTTATATTTATGCTTTCCCAAGCATTTTCCAACTACCAACCACCCATAACTAACTTCCTAATCAATTTTTTAACCTTAATGCACTTTTGACAACTTTCATAATGACAACTTTTACAATTTTGATCATTTTTTGACATCATTTGCATTATGACTCTAAAACATTCTAAAATGATCTAGAATGATTCCAAATGATCATTAATGGTCCAAAATGATCTTATTTATATCAAACAACACAAAACAAGACAAAAACCCAAATTTGAACATGAGGGTGCTCCTACACCATACTTCAAAGGAAAAGAAAAACTCAAGTCCACTTAAGTGCATGGCTTTTTTTTCTTCCTGGTCTTCCAATTCTTCTGCACTATTGTCTTGATTTCTTCTTGGCTTTGTCTTTGTGTCTTCCACTTGTTCCCTCTAGGTTGTCTTCTCATATCCTCTTCTTTCTTCCTTGCAAGGTATTCCTCTTTTGGCCTCCTCCTCTAAACCTGATCTCTTTCAAGAGTCTGCTTCTCAATGAGTTGTATCTCCTTGTTTAACAAACCTACACATACATAGTCCAATGGAAGATTAGAAATAAAATATTTAGACCTTGAGGTATCCTCTTTGTCTCTTTGCACCAAAAAATCCATTTCAACACCCAAGAGATCCTCCATGTGCGCTACATTTGTATAAAATTTTTCATACATTGTATGCATTTCTCCTTCTTTAGTCTCTTTTCCATCTTCATTTTCATCTACTACACCTGTAAACACATACTCACATAAATGATTAGTTTCAAAAATACAAGATTTGCTTGTCTCTTTAGATGCTTCTAGCACCCTTCCTTTCAACATATCTCGCAACTCATCCATTCTTGTTGTTGTCCTTTTTTTCCTTCTCCTCTAAATGATCTTCTTCATAGGTCACTTTATCCTCTTTCTTATTGGTAAATTCCACCCAATTTCTTTGTTTTCTCTCTCAAGCAACTGCTACATCTCAAGTTTCATTCTTTTTTCCATTTCTTCCAAGGTATGTCTTAACTCCATTATCTCTTGTTGCACTTTGATCTATTCTTCCTTGTCATTTTTCTTCTTCATCTCACTTTTCTCTTGTTTCTTGCTTGGTACCTCCTTGCTTTGTAAATCTCCATGAACTAATCTCCTCAATAGTTCCATTCTCCTTTCTCAAGAAAGTCTCTTTCACCTTGCTTCTTCTTGACTTTGTGATACCTTACTTAGGTTTCCTCCTTTCTTCACTACCTAGTCTTTTGGCATTCATGTTCTTGCTTCAACCTGCAAAAATACAACACAAACTCCCAAAAATTATCTTGCCCTGATCTTCGAGCTATGATACCAATTTGATGCAGAGCAGGGGTAATCAAAATCAAAACAACCTTAAACAATTTCATTTGTTCATCAAAAAGTGGGTTTTCCTTCACAAACCCTCATTCTTGCTTGTAACCTTTCTAAAAGGAAAATTGAACATACTTTTTGACTTAGACCTGATCTACAAAAAATGAGACCCATTTAGGATACCCATTTGTCTATTCTTACACATATCCAAAAATAAGGTGGGGTTGCTTTGTACAGAGGGGATCAAAATTTGATTGTCCTATTTTAAAGAGGGATTTTTGAGACTGTCTACACCCAAATGTAAGCAAACTTTTAGTAGTAACTTCATCAAAATGGAAATATATGAAATATCCTCAAAAAGGTTTTTAGATACCCTCAAAATAGAACTTCTCACCAATTTTTAGAGATTTTTGATGGATGGAAGAAAAAATATGGAATTTTCTTGTTCACTGGAAACCCTAAGGATGATTCAAACCACGTGTAGGTTGTACAAAGGTCATAAGATCTATACCACATGAAAGAACATAAATGTTACAGAAAAAATTCACAGAAAATTTTCTCCAAATTGATTCCAATTTTCATTCCCATCTTTTCCAACCTTCCCAACCTTTGGATTCATGTTTACAACATGTATTTATATTTTTCCAAGCATTTTGCAACTACCAACCACCCACAACTAACTTTCTAATCAAATTTGTAACCTCAATGCACTTTTGACAACTTTCACAATGACAACTTTTACAATTTTGTCAAATTTTTGACATCATTTGCATTATGACTCTAAAACATTCTAAAATGGTCTAGTATGACTTTAAATGATTATAATTAATAGTAAAAAATGACCTTATTTACATCAAGCAACACAAAATAAAAGAAAAATCCAAATTTGAGCATGAGGGTGCTCCTTTGTAGTAGGTATTGATGGAGTAAACATCGACACATTGGAAGATACTGAAGGGATAAGAGTAGGCACAACCAAAACTTGACTATTAGCTGCCATCTCACATAAGCACATAGCCTTAGGGTCAACCTTGATTGTGACTACTTTATTGTTATAAATGAACTTAATAGATTTATTCAAGGTAGACGGGACTACACCCACAACATGAACCCATAGTCTACCAAGAAGAAGGTTATATGGTAGCTTTTCTGACATAACATATACAAGGGTGGGTACAATAATGAGTCCCAACCTCAAAGGAAATACTATTGAGCCTAGGGCTTGTCGAACAATATTATCGAACCCATGAATGACAACAAAAGAAACATTAAGAGAAGATGAATCAATTTTAATCTTAGGCAATAGATTAATGCTACACATTGAGCGTCGTACAACCGTCAAAAAGAGTATGCCTAATTTTGATATTATTAATATTAACTATAATCATTAGAGGATCTTCTTGATTTTGTACTTCCAAAGGTGGGAGTTCATGTGGATAGAACACAATATTTAGTGAATCTGCTCAAATATGAGCTCTCAACACATTAGCATCTACCAACCTAGTGGAAGAAGGTGAGAGGATCTTTTGCAAGGCTTCCTGAAGCATAACTTGATAAACTAGAGCAGACTGAAGCAAGTCCCATAGTGAGATCTTGGATGGAGTAACATGGAGTTGCTCGACAAGATTGTAATCACCAAGTGATTTAGTTGTAGGTTTAGGTTTTTGAAGAAGACTTGGTTGTTTATTCATTCTATTCTCAAAGTATGGGCTACCGCTATGTAAGAGGGGGCCATAGAAAGATCAAGTGAATCAATATAGAATGGAAGACCATCAATAGAAAAAATCCTTTTAGAAGAAGGACTAGATAGGGTCAGATAAATAACCGATCTCTTAGGCCTTTGAGGGGTAGAAGAGACAAATTATATTTACAGACTCGTCACATCTAGTGGAATAATTATTTGAAGACACATACTCAACATTGATCCAAGGAGGATCAGATGTGGAAGGAGGCTCGTCATTCACTAATGCATCATCTCTAGAAGAGAGTGCATCAAAACAAATATGAGATTCATCATTTACAAATGCAACGTCTCTAGAAGAGAGTGCCTTGGAAGGAATAGGAGATTCATCATTCACAAATTTATCATCTCTAGAAGAGAGTTCATTGGAATGAAGATGAGATTCATCATTCACAAATGCAACGTCTTTGGAAGAGAGTGCATTGGAAAGAAGGGGAAGTTCATCACTCACAAATGCAACATCTCTAGAAGAGAGTGTATTGGAATGAAGGGTAAATTCATCATACAAAAATGAATCATCTCTAGAAGAGAGTGCATTGGAATGAATAGAAGGTAGAGTAACATTAAGAAAGGTATCAATGATTTCATCTTCTTGCAACAAGATATCTTCGGAAGCAAGAGGGATTTCATGAGAAGGATCAAAGATACCAAGTGACATGGGAAAAACCAAGTCGCTATCACATGCATGAAATGGCATATCATTAACATTTTGAACAAAATTAGATACCAAACTAATAAAATAAGATATTAGATTCATTTTGGTGATAGAACTAAGAAAAATAAAAAATCTAGATTTTCTAATTTTTTTGGTACTTTCTAGGTTCTAGAAATTTGCATTTTTGGAGGTCTTTAGAGCAAAATTTGGGTTAAAAACTTGTTTCAATCCCTAAAATTTGGCTTCTAAAGGCATAGTATTTTAGGGATTAAACTAGTCCTCTTGAAGACCTTTCCAACAGTGCAAATAATTTTAAATTTCGAGTACTGAGTCAAAAGTTATGACTTCACCAAGTAGAGGTAAATAAATTCTAGTTTTTTGAAAAATATTGTGGTTTAAGTCAGGTTAACCAAAATTTAGAGAAGGTGGATTTGCTACTCACAAATTCTCTTCATTTAGAGAGCCTCACAGGGCGAACTGCCCTAAACTACCTTAAGGAATAGTGCAAGAGTTCTAGAATCTGAAAGAGTAGGTCATGAACATTTCTTGGACAAACTGATGAGCTCTCAACGAAAGGACAAAAGCGTGGGTCTAGGACAACAACACGACATGTTGGAGTCTCTATGGCATGTTGGCGTCCATACGGACTAGAAAGAAAGAATGCCACATAAAATAGCTTAGTGACTACTAGCAATCTAATTACTGAGAACTTCAAAAGCACTGGAAAATAACATAATGTGATAAAGCTGAAATAAAGTGAAATAGAAATGATAAAGAGAATATGAGGTAGAAAGGAAATGCTCACAACCACGCAAGTGATGAATCCTCCAGTACATGAATTTATTCAATACTCGCAGGTGTAAGAACTAGAGAAAGTGTTGGGGATGTATAGGGGTTTGCCTGGGTCAAACCCTCGTTTTGGTGTTCCCACCTCCATGAACAACCAAAAAGGTAGAGAGAATAGAGTATGCAAGTGTGATGTGATAAAAGAAAACCCCACTCAAGGAGGAGAACCCATATCACAAAATGTAGGTGATAAAAGAAATCCCTACTCAAGGAGAACTCATATCATATAGTAAATATGCACTAGATAGGGGCTATGGAATCCTAGGATGCTCGCAAGCATAAGGCAAGGGAGATAGATATGAGAGCCAAGAAGGCTACAAATAGTTTTTCTAAGAGAGCTTGAGAGTGCTTGAAGCTACTATAACAAGTAAGGAGAGTTGTACAAGCAAAATAACAATACAGAGAATGCCTGAGCCAAGGCTAGAAAGAAGTGAGAAGTAGAGGGAGAGAAAAATGAATTGAAGAGGTAGATTTTAAAGAGAGAAGAGGAGCAAAAAGAAGCTTCTTGAGTGGTTACAAGGCATCTCAAGTTGTTACCACCAGAAAAAGTAGATGACAAGTGACAAAATGCTCAAAAATAGTCATTTGAACGTTGAAACATCATAGGATGCTAGCGTGATGCGAGACATCCATGCAGTGTGCTAGTATCCAGACACATCACACTACAAAATGACATGAATGGGGAAATCACAAGGTTGTACGCAAAGCTGACGTGTGAGGGTAAATGCTTAAAAGGGATGTTGAGCATCCTAAGAGGGGAAAAGGCTGATGTAGGGGCTAGAATGATCCTACACAAGTACTAGGGGAGTGGACACTAAAGCAGATGCAAGAATTTATGTGAAATTACAAGGGGTGCAATTTTACAACATTACAAGGACATGTTAAGCAAATTGGTTAGTCTCTGATTATAGATATCTTTCAATCACTTGACTTAGGTATGAATTTTATGTTTCATTTATTAATAATATTTCCTATGGAATTGGAATGAAGGGATTCAAATAAGACTTTATGAAGATCCTCCCCAACACAATCTCAAATGGTCTTGTAGAATTCACAAGGAAAACCATCATAACTAGGGGCTTTATCATTAACCATATTACACACTACTTTATGAAGCTTAGAAATAACATATTGTCAATGAAACTTATGATATTTACTTCTAATGTAGTCTTAAAAAAAATCTAGGATTTCTTTTAAGAAATTAACACCCATTATTGTAATAATGATTTTTTTTATTCATCTAAAAATGCTTTTTCACATGCATGTGTTATTGTATTCAATAATGGATTTGTACTTTTACATTAACACCCAATATTTTGACAAAGGAAAATTTTTATTCAAATATAAATATTTTCATATATAGTGATAGTTTTATTAATTAATAAATTATATTTTTGAATGAATGCCCACTATTTTAATAAAGGAATTTTAGTTTAACAATAATTCTTTTTATATTTCTTATTGTGTCATTAGATATAAGAAAATAAACACATCATGAAATATGAGGTTCAACACCTATACAAGGTGCATTTTATATGATGGCATTTTATGGATGTTGTAAAAAGAATAGTATGGTGTATATATCTTTATTGCTTGGGTTGAGTTTAACATTGTTAAGGATTTCATAGAAGGTGAATGTTCTACTTAACCAAACTCTACATGGGCCATAATAATAAGAGTGCCCTCCTTGTTGATAAAACCATGTAAACTACTATGAACGAAAGCTCAACAAATAGTGAATAAATATGTTTTACTAATTAAAGTAAATTATAATTAACCATTTTAATATTATGGAGAGATGTATAATTAGTAATATCAATAATAAAATCAACACACGTGAAATGGAACATAGCATCAAATATATAAGGAGAAATACTTTCAATAAAAACTACACCATGAAAGAGAGAACATGTCTATATTAATCCAATAGAAGTGTTACATAAATATATCCAATATTCTCCCTTCAATTTGATTTCATTTCAACAATGAGACAATTTACACCTACAAAATATCCATAACATAACTATCCAAAGCATCCAATGTATATAACCATAAAGAGAAAACTATGAATTATTTTCCAAAAACTAAATCATAAAAACCCATGGTATGGAAGATATCTAATGCCCCCATGCACTATTGCCCTGAAGAATAAAAAACCAATAACTACAACATTTTCGACCAATAAATCTCATAATAAACATCCCCACAATTTATGCTTCATTTGCAACATTTGAACAAGTGTAGGACCCATTTGTCATAACAAAGATGCCAGGAAAGGTGTCTCAACTTTACATCCCAATGTTCCATATGTATTAATTAGTTGTACTTATTAATTTTTTTTCCTCACACGAGAAAGAAGGAATCCCACTTTGAGGTGACACTTTTGGCCACACATTAGATACTTTGTAATATGTAAGATTTTGTAAGAGCATCTTATGTTGTTTTAATATGAGAGTCACTTTTGATGTGTTCTATGATGTGTAAGAGCATGATTATAGGGACTTACATTTGAATCTTGACCAATTTATGAAATGTAAGAATGAAACATCATAAGGCATCTTTGAATGGGACAATGGAACCAAAATGTAGTGCCCAAGTTCATGAGTTGTTTATGATGGATTATGACAATGTAATATTTCTAATATTATCATGTTGACTAATAATAAGAGTTGGTCATTGGAATTATTAATGGGGATTTGGGTGTCTTTTTTGGAGGTTTTATTCTCTCATGGTGTATGTAGTTTACCATGTGTGGTTTCCTATTTTTTTCTCCCATATATTGATTCCTAGGATGGAGATGTATAATATACACTTGTGGGAGTTTATGCTATCAAAATTTGTCTAGACTTGTGGCATTTATTTTGTTGTGAATTCTTGAGATTCCTGATGTATGGCAACTAGAAATTTGTATTGTGAATAAATTGGTTTGAGATATGGTGGTTGAGTTTTCGCTTGAAAGGTTTTTCTTAGAATAAACACTGTCATTGTGGTGTTATTTTTGTGTGTATATTTTTTTTTGAAACTGTTAGATTATATTTTGCATACATTTTTTTCCTCATTTATTAGTGGAGGAATTGTTTCCAATATTAACTTCCTTGCATTTGGTATCAAAATAATTTAAACTATATTTCTTGGGTGCTAGGAAAAATATTTTTTTGGACTAATCTTGGTTAGGGTGGGAACCATACATAAATGATTATTATTTTAAGGGAATATGGTAAGTACATCATAGTTGGAGATGGAATAATTTAATGGCACAAATTTTGAGCTAAGGAAGCTCAAGATATATGATCTATTGACATATCAAGGATTCAAGATCTATGGTTAGTATCCTTTGTAAGTAAACCTACAAGAATTAACAACAAATACTTAGAAAGATAGAAGCCTTATTTATCAAATTTTATGCTTATGAATGTTGTGGGAGAACCCACCTCAACGTATATGTAGAATTTGAGAAATATATATACTAGGATGAATCCCTAGTGAACAATATCATTCTATAGAAGAAGATATATAATTTGAGGATGGGTGATGGGGATTCAATTGTTAAGCATGTGAATACATTTAACACATTATGAGCTAGTTACAATAAATAAATTTGAAGATGGAAGAAAAGGATTGATGCAAGGCCTTGTTATGTTATTTTCCAAACTCACGAGACAATTTGATGATGGAAATTTGAGGTACTAATTTAAAGCTTATTCTTGATAAGGTAGTGGCTTCTCTTCTTTTGAAGGATATCATTAGGAAATTACTAGGTTGGTCAAACCATTTCCTACATAATCTAATTTGAAAAAAAGATGCATGAAAGCTTAAAAAATAACTATACAAATAAATACCACAATATTATAAAATATATACCTTGTGAAAATCCTCAAGAAAGAATTACCTAACTTCTGAAAGAATCAACACTCAGTGTATTATTTAGCAATGAAATATTACAATAAATTTATAGTCTATGAATACTTCTAGAACATTAAGACCCTTCAATACACCCTCCACATGTCTAAGCATATTGGGTAACCATGTAACCACACATCCCATCCCATTCTTCACATATAAAGTCTACAAGAGAGCTAAATACAAATGAAAACTCACTCAACTAGTCATCCAAAAAGCTAACAAGCCAAACCCAACTATTAAACATGTGCTTGATTTTATAGATTCAAGCTCACAAAAAACAACCAAGTGGTATAGGTAAAACCAAAAGTCTCAAAACCATGAGCATACAAAACCATTGATCCTAAAATTTACCTTTTTATTTATGATTTTTCCCAATATAAAATATTTATCCCATGTATAACACATATAAAATATCTAGCCAATGTTACATATAACTTTACAAGTGGACCCAAATAAATATTTAATATGAATAAAAACATCTCTAAATATGCACCACAAATTAATATTCATTTTATATAATTAAAATAATTTTTTTCTTGTGCAAGGTGTAAAAACCCTTTTCCTAACATTCTCACACTTGTTGTATACATTGTATAAGGGTCAATCAATGAAATACATCATCATAGCCATCCATGAAACAAAATTGAATCTTTAGCATGATATTTATCTCCAAAAAGACACCTATAACAACATCCATTATGACCACCATCTCAAGAAATAAATTTCATCATCCAACATGCCACCTATGAAATACAAGGAACAAGCCAAGGTGAAGATGTACTAATCCAAAGAACACAAGCATCAAATCCAAGTGATAACAAAGGCTCCAAGTCGCTAAAAATCTAAAAAATAATCCACATGACTATAAATATGAACCAAAAAAAATGCTAATACATCCATAACTATAAATGTATCCAACATCATTAGTAGAGCTATGTATACAACATATCCAACCCATAACTATAATCACAAGCTCATGTATAAAACTTATCAATGAAGAACATAAACATCCAGAAACTTCAACTACATGGATAATGTCAAATCTAAAAATAGATGAAGGCAAACCAAGTCTACCAATCAACACTCAAACCAATGTACAAGTCATAATAAAACCATTTAGTAACAAAGAACAATCACAATGATACATACATGCAACAAAAAAATTACATACTCCCTCACCAAATGTCACCATAACTCTCCCAAGTCCACCACACCAAACCATGTGAACATGAACCTGAAGGAAGTAGCCAAATAACAAAGAGATAAAAATTTAGAGATCATCACATAACATTTACTTCTACGAACATCTCAAATTTCTAAGTTGTACGTCAAGTTAGATATCCTTCACAACCTTGACTGAAAATCCCTAACAACACCCAAGAATTAAATCTCATACATAAAAAATATGTATCTCATATAACCAATCATGGATTTAAGCCTCTCTAAAACAAGAAAGATCAAACTCAAATACATTCCATAACTAGGAAATCAGCGTAATAACATCTCTTGAACTCCTCATAAATAACATCATAAATTAAAATCATATGCACAAGAAGATAAACATTCCAAACACTCCTCAAATAAATCCTTCCAATATAACAATCATAGCTCAATATCTATATCCATGGGAAGACAAAGCATAAGATATAATGCATATAGAAACACAATAGAAATACCCTATGAAATGATTATTCACCAAGTAGACCAAGAGTAGGGAATGATATTGATTGTCCAACATACACCAAGAAACAATGAATCTCTCCAAGAAAAATATTCTCTATAGGTCCATCATGAACTCATGTTCATATCTAGGTCAAAGCTCCTTGAACTTCCTATTGAAACCTCATAAAAGAGTAAAAATCTTAATAAATCTCTCTAAACTTAAGATAAATATAGCCTCACCTTAGATTCTAAGTATCCATGAGCACCTACAACTAATGAATCGATTCTAAGCTCCAAATACAATACCACACTCTCATGAAGATCCTAAGAACATGACCGATGTACTAAATACTAGAACTGTTCATACCATTATCAAAGCTCCAATGGTAAAATTAGGAACACAACATGACATAATTATATACTATCACCTCCTAGATCACATGCTCCAATGAGCATATTACTCTACATAGATCGCTTCTATCATTCCAAAACTCTAATTAACAATCAAGAGTCCACCATGGCATAACACCAAACCAACCTCTCAATGAAGGATCAAATATAAAAATTGACAACTCATAAATTGACACCTCAACCAATGACTCCAAGAGTCCTCCATGGCTAACTAATATGTGAACATCTCTATTCATATGAAGATAACCATACCCTAAATTAAGATCACCCATGATCCACATACTCAATTAAATTATATCCATGATATTATGATTAAAAATAGCTTAAAAGTACCAATAATTGACTATATAGGAACTATAATAATCCATCCTCTCATCCCAATGCAATAAACGAATGCATAAATGGCCAGAGAGAAGGATAACTAACTGAATTTACACAAACAATAAAAACACCAATGGATATAGATATAATCTACAATCGAGTCATCTCACTTCAACTAATGGGTTTCCATATAACAAAAATGTATAGCTGATAGATCCCAAACCAATGCGACATATAAAGTCACCATCACATTAGTGACTTTCCAACTGAGATAGCAAAGAACATAAACTATAGATCTCAAGAATCATACACCAAATCACCTATAGATATAATTTTATAAATAAATCCATAATTGGGTAATTGTAATCAAGGAAAAAAACAAGCATCCAAGAGATAAGAACAAACTTCTATTACTAAACGACACCACCACCTATAATCATGAATTAATCAATACCAGAAACTATCAACCGCGTACATGATCATGTTCTACTAATACTCAAATGTATAGGAATATCCATGACACCATAGTCATCACCATCATTGTACCTATAATAAAATATCACTAAAATGAGACTTCAAGTCTCACACATGTATCAACCATGTCCTCAAACTAGAATACAACCTATGTACTTGTCTCCATCAAATTCTAAACTATCAAAATACATGTAAACCTATATCAAGAAGCACCAAATATGGTAACCAGATATTCCATCATGTTGGTCTCATAAAATATGCACCCCCATAGTTTCTTTCCCTCTAAATTATCTAAACGCTCACAAAATCACACCCTAAGTCTCAAGCTCCTATAATCACTCAAACAAGTGCAAACCTATCTCTACTCATCCAAGTAAAAATACACCTAATCCACTATGTACTTATCTATAAATTATCTCAATTTCCTATTATAAATCTTAAAGTTGATTGCATATGAAAGTTATGACAGGTTAACCATTCTAGAGAAATTCTAACTTCAAGAATCAAATTTTGAAACAAACAACAAAATCTAAAAATAAAACCTATACCACTATGTAGTGCTTGGAGAGATTTTTTGATGGCCAGAAGAAGTAAAAAAATTGATACCATATGTGAAAGTTATGGCCTCTAAAATAATAGTTGTATTAGGCCAAATACTAGTGTCTTGTGGGTGGTACCATTAGGTAGGCAGTCAAGTGGTGCTTAAGATGGCAACAATGATGGATTTGAAGGCATTTTTAAGTATGTCTAAATTTTCAAAATTTTGGTGCTATCTAGGACATATATTCTATCCCTAATTTATTAGATGCTAGAATCAAGGGAAAAATCTCCCATCTACTTCATGATCGTTAGCTAGGGTCCACTAATTGTTCACAAGAGTTGGCACACCCATGAAACATTATTATTGTAATCTATTAGTAGTACAATGTGATGACCATGGAGGTGTAAGGGTTTGCAAACCCTTGACCCCCCATAATTTTTTTAATGTAATTTTCTCTATAATTTTTGTAATAAATATTTTTAATTTTTTTCTAGAAACTACAACCATACAACTAAGAAAGGGGAATTTTTTTTCTCTCATGCACTAGTATCCAAAATATGTCAAATTTTATGTCAATATTAATCTCTTGAGCCCCTCAAATCTAATGGTGAGGTCCATTTTGTCCCAAGGGGTCATTTATGAACCTTCCCCTATAAAACCCTCATGAGGAATAGGAAAAACTTTAAGAAACCCCCCCCCCCCCCCTTGGCGAATCTTTTCTAATCCTTAGAAGTCTGTGGAAAATTCTAGCAAAATGCAAATTTTTTAAAACCACTAAAATTTTTCCATTGGCGATTAAAATCTATTTTCAAACCAATTTAAAAACCTGTTTTCAAACCAAAAAAAATAATTTTGTTGTTGATTAATTTTTTTTTAAAACTAAAAAATAAAATTCATTAGCGAATTAAACTTATTTTCAAATGATTAAATTTTTTTTTGGTCAATTAAACATTGTTTATAAGCGAAGGAAGCACGAAATTTTTCATAAAAAGTGAAGCATTTATGAAGGTTTTTTGCCAACACTAGACGTACGTTTTGGAATCGACATTAATGGAGATGGCTGGAAAATTGAGATGTATTAAAGACACACATCTCATGTAGCCGGTTAGCGGTGGGTGGTTGTCTGGAAGCCAACAAACTAGAGAAACAATGAAGGCCAATTTCACCTTGACATTGCGAAGGAAGCTGGACCCTTTCATTGGCAAAGTGTCTGTGAAGTGGCTGCGAGGTTTATTTCTCTTCAAGGATGTGCAGGTGGCACAAGCAGTTCAATTTATTTTGGGTAATGGCTTTGAAAAAGTAAAGCACAGATACAAGACCAATATGTATATTTATTCATTGGTCATGGCTTGGGGTCTGGACTTAGGAGAGTCGGTGGATGTAGTGAGGAAATTCATGAAAACTCTGGTTCACAAAGATTTTTTAGAGGATATGAAAGGCATTATGGAACAGGCAATACTAGGAGTGGGGCTTGTTAAGGTTGAAGGGATGGATGGTGGAGGCTCAAAGCTCACATATTTAAATCATCTCTTTATTAGGTGGCCAAAAGGATGAACCAAAGCTCTGTGGTGAGAAGGTGCAGAGTGTAGGTGGCAAGCACTCAAAATATGTGTCGAGCTAATGGAGGTCGAGGTCATAGAGAATCTCAAAGACATCGCTTGAGCGGAGATACATGAAAAGAAGGGTCTATGTCCGAGGAAGAAGATGAAGTCGTTAATGGAGATAGAGCCGTTGGAGATGGGTAATTCATCGAAGGTGTCTGAGTAGTACAAGTTAAAAAAAAAATATTATTGTACTAAATCTTGTTTGTGATTTTATTTTTTGGGGGTTATGCCTGGATTTGCATTGTAATTGTAAAACACCTTGGGGCACGAATAATGGTTGGAAGGGTAGATTTTAGGCGGGTATGATTAGGGATAATTTGATATGTTGGAGATGGAAACTATGTTGGTTAATCAGCTTTTTTGGTAGTTGATAATGTGGATAAACATAAATATAAAGTATATTTTATAGCATTAGTTTAGAATTGGAATAATTCTTTCTAAAGTATATTTTATAGCATTAGTTTAAAATTGGAATAATTTTTGGTAGATGATGGATGATGACAAATCTAAAGTATATAATAATGTTTAAATGATAAAAATATAAATTAGTTTAGAATTGGAACAATTCTTTCTAATTTCACTTTATATTAATATATATGATTTATTCAACAACATTTATTTTATAGCATTTTGTTTACAGTGATTCTTAGCTTTGATTTTTTTCAAGATAATACAACATTTGGTTTTATTGGTGAACATGTTGAAATTTTATTTTCCTTTTACAAATAATTTATGTTTTTAGATAGATGAATTTAAGGATTAAACTATAAAAAAAATTCAACAACTTTTATTTTATAGCATTTATTTAATATGTTTGATTAATAAAATCAATAATATTTTAATATAAAAGATTTTATATAAAAAAATAAATAAATATTTTTTTGACAGTTAAATTTTTTCATAAAACGTAAAGTGATAGGCATTTAAATAAATAAAACCGTCAAAAAAATTTCATATGATAGGTAGGGGTGGTCGTCAAATTCTAGGCCTAGCCGAGAGGTAATAATTTTCCAAACTCCACACGTACCGATCCTAACTACCCATCGATACTCCAATAATTAAACTCCACTTGCTAAAATCTGCCTGAGATCTTCACTTCATAAATGCACCGTCCTTGCCACCTTTCCTATCTTTATTCACCAAAGTTGAGGTTTTGGTGCTTTTCATAACCTTAGTTGCAAGTCTTTCTTGGTCATCTATGTAGTCGGTGGGTCAGAAGTTTTGACAACTTTGAAACTTCAGACTTTGGTTCTAAGGTTCCAAGTTTTAGCGACCACGTGACATTATGGACCACTACCATTTGATGAATTTTTGATGGACGACTATAGTTTCATTCTGGAAGTATATCTCTCAAGTAGTAGATTTGTGAATTGAAACCTCCAAAATTACACTGGAGTCGTTACATGCGAACACATGGGGAGATCAAGGCTCATCATCATGGTAATGAACCCGATGGGTTGGATTTTGGCGATGAGCAATAGAACTTAAGTCATAGAAATATGCACATGCAATTTTTTTTTTTAAAAGAGGGACCTCCTACGAAGAATGTAGGACCAAGGCTTAAAAACTTAAGAATATTTTACACAAAGGATGTAAAGGAAAATCAAAATAACCATGACCATTTGATGAATTTTTGATGGACGGTTGTAGTTGCATTCTGAAAGTAAATCTCTAAAGTAATAGACTTGTGAATTGAAATCTACAGAATAACACTAGAACCGTTAGATGTGGACATGTGGTGAGATCAAGGCTTATTTCTCTCTTTTCAATGCCTCAACGTATTACATTTCATTTAATTAAAATTCTCAATCTTTTAGTTTTGAACATTTGAAGTGATTGTTTGGACAACTCATAGCTTTAATGAAACAAGATTTGTAATGATTTCATATCGTTTGAGTGGCATTGGTAGTGCTAACTAGAGTCTAGTGATTTTGACAGCTTGTTAGATTGAGGTGCAATTTGGATGTAGCTAGACATCAATCAATTCAAACATTTTAATTTTTAATTGTACATGTAAGGCTTAAGATACACGAATTGACTAAGTTGGTTTTTTGGTTTGCGTGAATTAGGCTAGTAGTGGCATTAGTGGCCCATAATTTATTAAATAGGGTTAGTAATAATGTGACATTGTAATTGCATGCAAAGGTGGATTAGTTTTTTTTTTCCTTTGAGAAATTCAGTATTATCTATTTATGAAATAATTGCATGCAAAGGTGGATTAGTTTTTTTTTCCTTTGAGAAATTCAGTATTATCTATTTATGAAATAATTGCATGCAAAGGTGGAGTAAGTAGCCATTTATCACATTGCATTTGCAAAGTTTGAAGTAGTGGTAGAAAATTCCAGAAAGGTGAGTTGTGGGCGAGGAGTAAAATGGAAATGCCACTTGCATTGGACATGAAGAAGCAACAACATGCCTTCAGAGGGGAAATAACCGATAAGCAACTATAGGGGTTGATGAATTCGACCCATCCACTCATTCTTTGGGCAACCAAGTAGGTGGTTGGGCGATGATTTCTAAAGGATTATCACAGAGCCAGAGAAAATATGGAGATTCCAACAATTTTCTTGGCAATCCTTTTGCATATGGGAGTCTCAAAAGAGAAGCAAAAAATTGACCCAAATGGTTTTTGTGCATGCATGGCTAGGTGACATTGACACGGTGCTAGGTAATGTGGATGAGAATAGGAAAATCCCCATGCCACAAAACTATTACATGATGCAGATGAGAGGGAGAGAGGTAATGAAGTTTCCTTTGGTCTAAACCATTGACCCAAAAGGATTTGAAAGATTGTGGGCTACAAGGGACCAGAGCATTTTCTTTCTCCTCAGGGCAACAAAGATGACAACCAATCTCCCATGTGGGTGGGAAATGAGATATGCAGAGGATGAAGGTTTGGAAAAGGAAATTGTAGTGGGAGATGATGATGATTGGGACCTTGGAGATGGGGAAGAATGGCTTGTGAATGATCCCAGGGACTTGGAGGAAAAGGTCAAAAGCCCAGTGCACCAGAAATGTGGAGCAGATTGCTCGGTGATTGCTAATTGCAAGGTGTACCTGAAACACATAGAGTCAGAGGATGATGATGATGATGAATGATAAAGTATGGTTGGGTATGATTTCATCTTTGGTTGTTGAATAACAATAGTAATAGTAATAGGCTAATTGAGTCAGTCCCGAGTTAATGTTGGATTGGTGTAAGGGATGCGGTGCTCGAACCTTTTAAGTTAGACAAATTTTGGGCATGCCTGGAGAGGGACAACAAGTCTAAGCTAGATATAAAACTCTTAGAAAGTGGTCTAGCTCAGGCTAGAGGGTTTCCAGAAGCTATGTTGAGTGTGGACTTGATAAGTGCATGTGTGAGAAGGTACATTTTGTAGACACGAGAAATTAAAGCCATGGACAAAACTATAATTGCAGAAATTTATCCTGAAGTTGTTTCCCGTGCATTGGGGATTCCAGAAAGGGAACCTATAGAAGACATGTCTATCGTAGTGGTAGGTGAATTTTTCAAAGCGAATAAGGACTGGTGTAAGAACTCCATGGCCAAAACTTGGTTGAAGTCTAAAAAGAAAGGTAAGTCGTAATTGCCGAGTAAACTCAAACGATTGCATTTTAAGGGAGAAATTGAAGATGCTATTGCTTTATTGCATCACCTTGTTGGGAATCCACAGGTTGAGTTATTTGAGGATTGGATGTTTCGGTTTATCTTGATAGTTTGTGATGAGAACACTTTCATTGACTAGGCTAAACTTATTTGCTTCTATTTGAATGAGCAATTAATTAATTTCCATAAGGCTGCTACTTACTATATTTGTTCTTGCCTGACGTACATTGTAGGTAGTTAGAGTTCCTTTTGGCCTAGGTTGGAGCCGCAAGGAACCCCAGCTTATGATATTCCTATGTATAAACACTTTCCTCAGTTCACTAAACAATTTAGAATGGGTGATTTTTGTCATGTTAATGATGCATTTTTAATGGGGGTTGTGAGGAAGCTAGATGGAAATCCAGAAATGCGCCTTTCACCTCAATAAATTTCTCTTGTATCAAAATTTGGGAGTTTTTATATCCAATTTGATAAGTTTTCCTATCTAAGAATAGGGAATTTTGAGAAAAGCCCATTTAAATTACCTCGGTATCCTGAAGATTTACTTATATTTTTGAAAGTTTGTCGACAAATGGCCATGGTTAATATTAAGTATATAAACATGGGGAAACAAGGGTATGTCTTCCCATTGGAGACCCCTTCTTTTGTGTGAAAAACAAACTAGATGGCTAGGGGAGCTAAAGGAATTCTCAAGGAATATAACCTCCAAAATCTGTCTATGAGAGCTAATTTTGATAATAAGGGTTTTGTGAAGCATAATCTCTATGGAGGGAGCTTATATCGGCATCAGCCATCTATCAAAGATTTATGGGAAGATTGTGTCGATGAGAATGAAGTTTTGAGAAGAGATTATATGAGGCTAACGCTAAACTAGATATAGGCTTTCAGTTTTCCATTTCAGATTCTTGAAAATGTACCTGATGATTCAACAATGATAGATCCTACATATGAAAAAAATTCCTAATAAATCCCACCCTAGGGTTGATTGGAGCCAAAGTGAGATTTCAGATATGAGGGTGTGTGCTACCCTAGTGCTTAAAATAACCTAGGACTAGTTGGATGGGAAATGGTGGCAAGTTGCTAGTCCTATTCAAGAGCCTAAGTCATCACAGAAGAATGAATAGGGGTCTACACAGGCATCTGGTGTAAGTGTATCATCAAGGAAACCCTCTCTTAGGTCCTCTAGTGCAAATTCTCAGTTAGAAGGTGATGGTGATAGGCCAAAAGAAAAAATTGAGTTGAAGAGCATCTGTGAACAAGATAGTGTGCTTTCTCCTACCCCTAAGAAGAAGACCAATCAAGAAAAACTTGTGGCTGTAGATTCTGAATCTATCTTTAAATAGATCACTGAAGATAATATATGTCCTCCTTTGAATGAATTCCCCTCTTCTTTGTCTGATAATCCACCTTTCACTCTTGGAACTCCTAAAGAAACTATTAGTAAAAATGAAGATTCTTGTTTGGTAGTAGCCTCCCCACGATGGCTGAAAAGAGAAGTGGAGAAGAAGAGAAAGCATATTCCTACAATGATAGTTGGAGTGGATACAATTTCAAAGTTCCTTCAAAGCTCTTCAAAACCTAAGAAAGCTAGGAAGATGTCAAGGATGGTGACTGATGCTACTTCTGGAAATCAAATGTTAGAAATTGTTGACCCTATGAAGGATTTAAATGAAGATGAAATAACGTAGGTGGATTACAAAGTCACACATGTTGATATGGGGCCTCCAACATTGGAAGGTGATGTGTACCATGTCGGTTATTTAGTCAATGTCTTGATTAAAAGAGTGAAATAATAGAGGAAAGAAAATATAAAACTACAATCTCAAGTCCTCTCATTGAGTAACTTTATTTCTTCTATGGCCACTCCTCTTACATCTAATGAAGCCTCAAGTTCTCAGGTAGAGGGCATCAATGTGCTCACCATATAGAAAATTAAAAAGAATTTGAACTATTCTAGAGCTGCTTGTGATAGGATCGATAAAATATCTCAAGAGGCTATCTTCTTTCTGAATAAATCTGTGCTCTTTTACACTCGAGTTGTTAAGAAGAGGGAGGAGTTAGTAATAGAACTTCAACAGGTCAGAAAAGATCAAACTAGTCTCTATGTGCTATCTTAGGAAATGAAAGAATTAAATGCTATGGATATGAAGATATTAATTGGTGAGAAAATTGTGAATAATCCTAATGAGCTATACCCTTCCTGGTCTAATTCATTGGAATGGAAATTGAATATGTATGATAATTTGGTGAAGGAAATTAATAATATACTTGATCCATATTATGAAATGTTGGTGGAAATTAAAGAAGATTGTAATATTCTGGGAGTGGAAATTACTAATGAGTTTGATGAAAGAATTCTAGATATAAGAGAGATCTCTCTAAATTTTAGAGAGATATTCAATAAAGAAATAGTTAATCTTACTACAGTGACATGGGAGTCCTTCTTGAAACTCTTTGGAATGAAGATCCATTTGAAGACTTATAAATTTGGAGAAGAGAGAAGATATCAGATGTTGGTTGAGTCTGAAAATGCTTTGGGAAAATGGAGAACCAGGTTACAGGTTACTACAATGCCAGGGAGCAAAAACATCACTGCAATTGTCACCAAGTATCGGGAATACAAGCAAAGAGTAAAGGCACAGGAGGTGTTACTAAAGGAGGAGGTAGAAATAATTGAAAGCAAAGGAGTTGGTGTTGGGAGAGGGACCACCATTTAGTTTTTAGTTTTTATGTTATTTTCTTTAATTTGGATGTCTTGATACTTCAAAGACTTTTTATTTTAATTTCTAAAACAATTATGTACTTGTCTTCAAGAAATTATTATGAAGACAAAAAAAATCTGCTATTTTTATTGATTTTCTATTATTTCAATATAGAAATACAATGGTGAAGTTCATGCATGCATAATCTTTGAGTTATGGTGTGTACTATGTGGATTTTCGTCATTAGAGCAAAAACTCTTTTATGCTTTCAAGTTTGTTTTACAGTCATCTTTCAATATAGAAACTCATATGGTGAAGTTGCTGTAGACCTAATCTTTGTGTTGTGGTATATGAATTTATTCTTTTTATTCTGAATATCTTGCCAATGGTTATCTATGTTGGTGTTTTGGATGTTTAATAGATTGCATTTCTATCAAATGTTTATCTTTGAATGAATGCTTATGGAAATCGTTGAGTTCAATTAAAGAAATTTATTAGTTCTGAAGTGATTCAAGTCTTTGTGCTTTAGTTTAGAGTTTGATATTGGCATGCCTTTCAAAAATTTCTAGTTAAAATCTACACCTTTCTTTGCTTTTCGGTTAAAAGTAACCCGAATTTCTATTCATTGCATATCATAAAAGCTAGCTGCCATCTTGTAAAATAAACAGAGAATCGGTATGAAATTTAAGTGATTTGGTAGTTTAAGCTTTTATTGTTTAAGTTGGGTGGATGCCTTTATAATTTATTTATGTTGAACTGTTAGCTTCTGTTAACTTATAACTTATAAGTTATGGATGTTGAACTGTTAGCTTCTGTTCAAAGAATGGATTAATAAAATTCCTTTCAGTTATTTATCAAAGATTGTGTGAATGGCAATGCAATAGGAATTTATAAGTAGGGTGATAAGTGTTGTTCTTTAAAAATGATAAAAAATCACATATCAAATTCAATACCATGGAATACAATATAAAATTTTTGGCTTTTCCTAACCTTAGTCACTAGTCCTTAGAGTTTTATAACCTTGTCGCGGAGTTCTAAATTTTCATAGCTTCCCGATTCCCCGACTTGGTTGATGGTTCACTTTGTTGAGTTGCAAGTCTTTCTTGGTCATCTTTCTAGTCGGTGGGTCAAAGGTTTAAAAAAATTTGAAACTTCAAACTTTGGTTTTAAGGTTCCCTACTCAATATCATCTTTAAGAATGAAGCGAGAATGGAAAAGAGATAAAGAAAACTTATTATTATAACTAATAACACTATGAAGAAATGATCACTCACCTTTAAGTCTACATTTTTCATCTTTCAGTGACTTTCAAATCAAGAAGTAGAACCTCAGAACCGAACAAAATGTGTAAGAATAAATGACACTATCAATTGTATTTATATCAATCCATGATTCCATATTTGGTGAATTCTGCAGGATTTTTAAATGGTATATTAAAAATTGGTTGAATCCTGCATGCTTATACAATGATATGTTGTAATTTTCAAGGTGAAACGTGTCCTCAAATGTAATTATTTTTTAATGTTATTGGAAAAATAGGTCCTCATAAGCAACTATTTATAAATTTTAATTAGCAAAATGGGTCTTCACAAGCAACTATTTATAAATTTTAATTGGTGAAATGGGTCCTGATACAATGTTGTTTTAATAGTATTGGCGAATATGTAGGTGTTTTATTAAATTCTTTCAAGATTCCAAGCGAAAAATATTAGTCAATCCAATTGAAATGCGTAGTTTGACAATGGAAATTATTTTGCTTAAATATGCCTCATAAAAAAAATCATTGGCGAATGGACATGCATTGGACCTATAGTTCATAAAATCTGTGCAATTTGGACACTTGTTGGGTGCAAGAAATTCGCCAATTTAGACTTGGTCGATTCCTAGAATTCGCCACTAAAGTTTTCCCTGATGAAGAACAACTAGAAAAAGCCCTTTTTCTAAATATTTTTTAAACCATAGATTTATAAAAATAAATAAATAAACTATAAACCTTAAGCCATAAATTTCCATTCTGACTTGTACAACATATCTCATACCTTAATTTTTTTGAAAAATCTCCAACATTATCACGAATTCAACTTTGCATTATATATGCTCAAACAAGTTCAAACAAAAATATGGATCTCTCACCTCTCTCAACCACAACCATGGCTTTGATACAACTTGTTAAGAAATTACTAATTTGATCAAAATATTTCCTACATAATCCAATGATAGAAGTATGTGTACAAGATTATAGAATAACCATAATACAAAGATTAAATAAATACCAAAAGATTACACAAGATATACCCTAGAAAACCATCAAGAGTGAAAACTTCAACTTCCAAAAGCATCCACAGTCCAAGTATTATTTATCAATGGAAAATTACAACACACATACAAAGTGTTTGTAAATACTTTTGAAACATCAACCTCCACCAATGTAATCATACTTCACATATGCACTCTACAAGAGAGCTCAATGCAAATGACAACTCACTAAACCTACCAGCTAACAAGCCAACACCAACCAATAAATGTGTGTTTAATTTTGTATATTCAAGATCACATAAAATAACAAAGTGGTATAGATAAAACCACGTGTTTCAAAATCATGAAAGCACAAAGCCATTGATCCCAACATTTAATTTTCGGTAAGAATTTTTCCCAATATTAAATATTTTTTTCTTATGAAACCCACACACAAAATATCTAAACAATGCCATAACATACAAGTTTACAAGTAGAAATAAATAAATATTTAATGTGTATAAACTATAACACCCTTTTCCTAATAGAGATGAGGCAAAAGGCTTC
>VDFB02170780.1:0-22059 GCA_007258455.2 Sequoia sempervirens | reverse complement strand
TTTTGGCACTTTTGGGCAAATTATGGGATCCCTATTTTAGGGTCTATTTTTGGAAAGTTGCTATTTTTGGAAAATTTCTATTTTTAGAAAGTTTCTAAATTTGGAAAGGGCTCGAGTTTCAAAAATCCACTCAGAAGTTCGAAAAGATCAACTAAACTCTCAGAAAATGGATTCGAAATTTTTTTGAAATCATGGTAAAATTCTGGAAAATCACAGAAAAAGTTTAAAAATCTGGAAAATTTGCTTGAAAGTGATGAGAAATCTGGTGAAAATTACAGAGAATTATGAAAAATCACAGAAAAATGGTGGAAAATTTGAAAAACCAGTCAAGAAATCTGAGAAATTCATAAAAAATCTGAGAAATCCATGGAAAGAATCTGGAAATCTGAACATTCATGGCAAGGTAATGACTGAACATTCATGGAGAATACTGAAGTTTGTGAGAAATTCGCCTAAGTATGGAGTTTACTCAGCATGGAGAAGGGGAAAGTAATGTCAGAAAGTTTCAGCCTTAGTCAAATGGTGAATAGCAATGAAAAGAAGCAAGTCCGCTTCAGCCAAGAGATGGAGAGTGGCATAAAATCTGATGAATTCCGCCCTCCCAAGCAAAGCAATGGCTATCCAAAGGCTAAAGTCCGCCCAGCAACCTGAGATGAATGGCATGCCAAGTAATAAACTCCGCCCAGCAACATGAAGATAATGGCTCAACATGATGGCAAGTCCACCCTTGACCAAGCAATGCAATGGCATGAAAATCAATGAAGTCCGCCCTCCAAAGCAATGGAATGGCTATCCAAAGGCTGAAGTCTGCCCTCCAAAACAATGAAGATGGCTACCAACTTGATGAAGTCCGCCTATGTTCATATGTCCAATGGCAAGGCCATAAAGGAAGTCCGCCTTAGTCAAAGGTTAAGTGGCAAGCAAAAGAAGAAAGTCTGCCCTTGGTAATAAAGTCATGGCCAAACATTCAATGAAGTCCGCCTTAGCCAAATATTAAGTGGCTAGACAAGTGATGAAGTCCACCCAAAAGGTGGCAAAGAAATGAGTCAAGTCCGCCATGCAGAAGAGTGTGAAAATTAAAAATTTTGCCTAAGTATGGGCTTTGGAAAATGTTAAAATATGCTTGAAAATTCGCCTAAGTCCAAATACCAAAGTGTTTGGAGAAAATTTTGCCAGATAATTTAGGAAGATGAAATAAATTTTGGCCAAATAACTTTGGACGATTAAAAAATCATGGCCAAATAACTTAGGATGGCAAGAATTTATGGCCAACGAAAGGGGGTAATGGCAAAGTAAAATTGGACGAAGCAAATTTATGGCCAAATAAAGTTGGACGTGGCTAGATAAATTTTGGAAAAAGAAAGAAATTCATGGCCAAATAAATTGGACGATAGAAATTATGGCAAGAAATTTGGAGAAAATGAAAATTCGCCTAAGGCATTGGGAAGAATTTTTTTTGAAAAGGATAAAATAATTCGCCATAAAACGAACGGGTTGGAAATGACACATGGAATAATTATTTTAATTATTTTAATTATTCATTTTCCAACACTCCAAAAGGATAAACTTAAAAATTTCGAAATTGGAAAAAAGAACAAAAGAGCTTTTTTGAACTGGCGATAAAATTGGAAACTTTCCCGGACACAATCGTTGAGGATAAAACTTGCCACTCGGAAGCAAAGTAAAAGCTGAGTTTAAACTCAATTTGAAGGAAACAATGCAAATTTGCTAAAAAGATCGATTTTCTCACCTCTATAATTGATTTCACTTCTCATTTGCACAATCATTCGATTTTGAGAAGAAGAGTTGTGAGAAGAAACTTGTCCAAGGCAAAAGAGTTGAGAAAATCTGCAGCAAAGTGAAGGAAATAAATTTTTACCAGCTTGCATCGTGATTGTGATCACTTCTCCAGAGGTCACAGGCAGATTTACTTTGTCCACTTCACTTTGGCATGAAACTTCATCATTTATTTTCCTTCCAGCTTGATTTTTCACGAAGTCTAATTTGATAACTAGCTGGAATATCTTTCAAACTGATTTAAATTTCGAATTCTGATTATTCTTTCTACTTTTTCTTGCAGATTTGTTTTTCGAAACGGTAAAGATGAAGTTTGCCAGCAAAGGTGTGCAAACACAGTCGAAAATCAAGTCCAAGTGGGAGCACGTTGTGGACACCGATCTTGGCCACGTTGACCTCGAGGACTTCAGGAAAAGAATGTACGGGACTGATGGACGTTTGCCTACACCAAATGCCATGAGGATGATGCGCAATGGAATCGTCCATGCAGCTGGATTTCCACTAGCAAAAGAATGTCCGGAGCTTATGGTAGAATGCGCACTACACTACAATGCACGAGACAGGCAGATAGAAGCTCCTGACGGAAGAGTCCTTGCCTACTTGTCCGAGCCAGCAATCCAAGAAACTTTTGGAATTCCAGTTTACAATCGAACATCCTACCGCACCAAGGAAGATGCACTCAAGCTTTATCAAAGCCAGCAGGATCTTTGTGCGTCCAACATAAACAAGAATTGGTTACTAAAGCCCAAGCCTACTGTAGGCAAGATGCCGAAGAAATTGATCAGAACTCATTTCAAAGAGGAATATGGTGACATCGTTTTGCTACTAAACAGAATTGTAGGCAATTCCCATGGTGCACCTTTCGAACACTGGATGTACTATTTTATTGATGAAATAATCACTGGAGTCAAGATGTTCAATTGGTCCAGAATGATTAGTGATAGCCTGCACGAGCAGTTAGTCAACTTTGAGGAGACCAAAACTTTTCACATGAGTTCATACATTGTATATTCACTTGCAAGATATTACAAGTATCCTAGTTTGACCTGCAAAGGTGTGGTTGGCAATGGCCAAGGGCAATTCAAAGCCTACGATTGTTATCCGCAGCTGCAATTGAAAGAGAAGTCTCATTTTCGACGAGCTCATGACGCCTTCTTGATGTACATCACCCGGCTTCTTCAAGGCGGAACGCACCAAAGACTCTCACATGAGGCCAAGAGCCTAATCAGTCGATATGGATTCTGGTTCATTCAGTATCCTAAGTTCACTTACATCAGAATCCAAGGATTCTCGGGAAATCCTTATAGACTGCCCATCTATCCGACCAACAAGATGGTTTTGCTGGAAGTGCTGAGGCAATTGGAGGCGTATCAGAATATTCAAAGGCCAAAGCAGAAAGCGGCTGTCACCTTTCCTTTTTTCATCGGCAATATGGAGGAGTCATGTCCGACGACACAAGCAGCAGAGGTTGCTCGACTGGAGATTCAACAATATCCATTCATATCATACAAATCCAGGAACAACTTTGATCCGCTCCATCACATCAAAACTGTGGACGGAGAGAGTTACAAACATCGGGTTGACTTAGAGGACTTCTGGGCTAACGCAGCAGATGAATATGACGTAAGGAGGAGGTTGTGGTCAAGATTGCCATTAAGCATGATAAGGGCAACAAAGCTCTTCAAAATACCCGATCAACTACAGGATGATGGAATATACTTGCAGCCGGGCTTCAATGAGAACGAGCCACTCCCTCCTATAAGATGGTTTGAGCCTGAGATGGGTGACCTAGCAACTTTCATGCGGCCTGTTTTCAAGTATTCTCAGTGGTGGATAGATCGGCAGGTAGAAATTTTAAGACAGAGAAATGTGCAATTCACCTATGAATTGATGGGCGATACAGAGTCCTGTTCTTCAAACGCCGGTGCATCTCGTGGAGATGGACCAACAGATGCCGCCAACTCGAGAAAGAGGAAGGAAGTTGATAAATCTGCAAGACAAGACAAGGATAAAATGGTAGATGAAGGGCCTTCTCGAAAGAAGCACAAGTCTAAACCTCTTCAGTCGGCCACTTCCAGAAATATAGAAGAAATACTCGCCATGGATAAAGAGTCTTTCGAAAATGCTAGGATCCCTTCTCCAGTCGAAAATGTGGAGCCAATACAAGTAGAAGATGATGGTCAACCTTCTCCAGCAAGCACAGAGATCCTAGAATCAGATAATGATACAGATATTATGGATGGAGAATTCGAGGAAGGAATGATTTCCGCCCTCAAAGGAATCCAAGATGACCCATCTGTCCAAGAAATTCAGGGTATGCAATTGGTCCAAGAAGTTCAAAGTATGCCAGAGATTCAGGAAGAGCAGGAAGTTCAGGATATACAAGACGTCCAAGATCAACTACAGGAGGACGGAATTGAGCAGCCAACAATCCCAGAGTGGCTGAAAGAAAGATTGAAAAGAAAGGCGCCAGTACAGGTTCCTGAGGAAGACAATGACAGATTTTCTGGCAAGGCTAGAGCAAGTTGCCCCAAGGAAGAAGGCCAAGAAATTCTCTACCATCCAGAGAGATGAGGTTGGCAACCGCACAGTACAAATTGCAATACCTACAGCCGACAAGTTCCAAGATGAAATTGCCCCTGATGAATATGCCATCACGACCATTGACATGGGTCCGACAACAAAAGGGCAAGAGGTCGAGGACTTGGACAATTCCGTGGCCACCATCAAGTCCAGGTTGGAAAAAGAAGTTGCCAAGAAAAAAGAATATAAAAAAGAAATTCAGCGCCTAAAAGATTACATCCAGCACTTGACCAAGCCCCTAAATGAAGGTGACCAAGCAGTGCTTCCACCTAATTCTTCACGAGAACCAGGTGCAAATTTTGAAGAAGAGCTGACTACGGCGAGGGAGGCTAAGGACTGGATGGCTGGAAGGAAAGAAGAGGCGTTGGCGTTTGCAGAAAAGTTGGCGCAAGTAAATGAGCAGGCTTCCTTTATGCTATCACGAGTTGCAGACCTGGCGGAATCATGGAGTAGTCTCGAAGATATTCAAAGTAGGATCATCCCATGTATTCGGGAATTGAAGAGCATCTCGAAGCAAAGGTTGATTGAGGACAAGGTTATTGAAGCTGGAGCGGCATATGATTTTAATGGATGGTATTATGCTTTGATCTCAAGAAGAGGAGTCCTCGAAAAAGTGAAGCAAGATGGTGGCAGAGTTGAAGAACAAGCAAAAGAAATTCAGAGTAAAATTTACCAAATGGCTGCAGATATGCTCGACAAGGATGCTGTCCGAAGGAAACACTTGCGGCCAAAGAATTTAAAAGAACAAGTACAAAAAATTTTCTCCACCACCGGGCCAATCATGAAAGAAAACTTCACCAAAGTATTCAACTTCATGGCCATCAGGAATTCTTTCTTACTGCAGGAACCAGCATGGGTGACTATTTTTGCAAAGTGTGCTGAGAGCTTGGATTTGCTGAAGTACAATGTCAACGTGCTGCCCGACATTGCCATGGAAGAGGTCGGCTTGATCGTGTCCAGATTTGCCGAATGCAAGGCCGCACAAGTGGATAAGGATGCCACTCCAGATGTCTAGAGTTCTCTTCAATTAACTGGTTGAGGTTTTGGAAACCCTAATTAGGGTTTAGTTCTGTTTAATCTGGGCCTTTGATCCTGAATCAATCTCGGCCGTTCATTGTAATTCTGAAATACTATATAAACCCCCTCCGTCACTCTCTCATATTCATTAGATATTCATTAGATATTCATTAGAGATAGAGGAGATTAAGAAGATCAGTTAGAGCAGATTCAAGATAGTTAGATTGTAGAAATAAAGAGAGAGCTTTTATGAGATTGTTGTGAAAACACTACTTTGATAATAAAGTTCAAATGCATGAGGTGCCTTGAATACTTGATTGTCGAATAGTTGCATGGTCGCATATTTTCTTTCTCGCTTAGTAAATTTGAATTATAATGTATGTTAGAAGAATGATAGATTGATAACGGAGATTAGTGAAACCGAGCTCATACTTTCTTTGAGTGGATGATTTTCACTCAATGTGCAAAGTTAGACTGAGCTTTATCGTGGATGCTTAACTTCTGTTTGAATAATTATTGTTCGATTTGATGGTAATTATTCATTACGTGAAAATCATAAGCACATTCCTAGAAGCTTGCACTTGCTCTGCGTAGTTGTCGTTTAATGTGGCGAAGTAGAGTATTGTTTATTTGGTTTCATTTAGTCCTCGTCTTCTTTTGATTTCTTAGGAATAGTATAGGATCTCTAAAACCCTTAATCTTTTTCACTTTTTTATATAAAATCAGAAAATCCAAAATGATACTGCACTTATGTCTCCGCTTTTCCGAATAACTTGCAAAATTCTCAATTGTGCCCACAGTAAATCACATCCATACCACAGAGCCTATCCGCATTCATCTTAAACATTGGAATTACCATATGATCTTACTTGCAATCTTAGCATACAAGGTAGTTTTTCAAGAGAGAATAGAGCGTCTGTGACACTTTGTTCTAAAATGTTTGTTGTGTCATAAAACACGCATCAACACTACCAAAAATGTACAAAAGGCTTTTGGGAGTATTAGTATAGTTTTAATAAACTCCAGCAGTTGCTAAATTTTACCCTGTATCTTCCTGCACATTTAGGAACTATCTTCAAGTTGATTAGTATGTAGTTCCCAGGGAATAACTGGCATTGAATTTGACTTTGTTTGGCATAATATCCCTAACAGAATGTTGTTTAACATGCGTACTGTTCTTGTATTATATCTCAGAACACTTCTTTACATTATCACCGGAATACAGGATTTTAAACAAGAGTCATTTAATTTTCATTTTGTAAACCAAATAAATTTGATGGTTCATGAGTTTATAAATAAGCATTCTACTGAGGATGTCAGAAGCCTTCTGTAAGATAGTGCTATTTTCCTATGCCCATGCATTGTCTCTTGCCTCACCCTGAAAAAGTATTAAAATTGTCGGCCATCCAAGTGGTATGGCCTCTGAATGACCTTATCAAGTAGCATTTATATTGTAAACCGCAGACCCGCATGCAGCTCTTGTTATCTCTTTACATTTGTGTCTTTTCCATTATTTCTTGTCTAATTGATTGAGACTAATCCATTTTTAATAGTATGATGTTTCTTTATATGGATACAACTGAGTTTCATAGATATTGAGATCTCTGACCTAAAGTAGATGGTTACAACATACTGAGTAAGCATTCATCTATACCAGAAGTTTCCTTTAGCTGCTTTGCCACGACTAGGGAGGACCCTCCATCAAAGTCACCAGGGATAGAACCTGACCTCTTCATATCAGGGTTCTCTCAGGATTTAAACCCTTGGTGGATGGCATGACACACCATTATTCTCATCAAACCGGGCAATCTAATTCCCTTCCACTAATAGTATACTATCAAGTGTTGTATATTATTAAATTACTTGTTGCTGCAATCCCAAGAGTATAGGAATTTGTAAGAAAATGTCCAATCACATAATTAACAAAAAGTAAGGCATGATATTATCTAAAGTTAAAATGTATGTGCTGGTCTAATGAGTACTATATAGTTGAATAGTAGAATTCTATATCAAAAGTCCACCTTGACTTTGTTTAAGTATATGTCTCACGGTTGTTGTTTGCCTATGAACTATTTTGAATGAAAATAAGATTTAATGTATCCGCAAACCTTTACTTCATGGAAGCATTATGAGGAGCTACTGTTGAAATATTTGTTGCAGGTGGGTCATGTTTAGACTTTACCATTAATAGCTTGTTTTGATTCAATCCCCCAAAAGGCATTTAAGTTACAAGTTATGAGCCTTGTTGAAGTCTTTAGTTTTATTTGCATTGAAACCCCATCAGTTCATTAGTCATGACATAAGACAGAATCACTCATGCATGTAACCCTCCAACACTATGATGAAGTCAGAATATCACATTGAGGTTAACCTTTAAAGTACAAACTTAACAATATATGCACACCTAGAATGCTCTGAAGGGTCGTAAGGTGGGCCTGCTTCGCAAACATTTACAAACTCCTAAATACTCATCATTGAGGTCTATTCGTAATTTGTTTTATCATTGCAACTTTTACTACAACTTATAAAGGCTAATCATTCATCAGACGCTCATTTCACCATGAGATGATTTGACTATATGCTTAGGTATGGTTCCTAGATTCCAATTATTAAAATTAGTTAGGTAATTGACATATCAATTACTCATCCTAGGTGAAGTAAAACCATAAGATATTCTCATACCACTTATCAAGCTATAAGAGACCCCCACACACTAGAACTAAGTCTAATACAAGAGTCAACTTCTATGGAAGCACACTAAGTTGGAGATAAGGGCATTACAAAGGCATAGGTAAAGGGTTGCAACACACCCTAATGCATTGCTTGTCCATCTCTTAAGGTGATAATTGAAACAATAAAACCTATGACCTGCTCATAGATAAGCTTATCGCTGCTCCAACCTGACAATAGTCAGGGAGTATACTCTATGAGTAGAAGTGATTTGGTCATATCCTAGGACTAGTTGTTATCACTATAAGCATGTAGGTGATGGAGGCTAGGAGCTACCCATCTAAGTTGGATGGCTTTCGCCAATAGCATGTTGGCGATGGAGCCAATCACATGCAAGTGATAGATGTCAAGAGTCAAGACCCACCCACTCAATAGGTTTAGTGGACTATGGGAGAAACCTATCAAGAGATGAACAAGTCTAGACTAGGTTGTCTATGAAAAGTGGAATTTTATGCCCTTATTGGTGATGATCATTAGTAGGGAATGATAGTCTGTTATTGCAGCTAGTAGTGAACCAAAAAAGGATGGACCCACACTGTAGTATGGGATGCATTAGTTTTTCTTTTCCTTCTTGTCAAATTTGTTTAAGAAATTAAGGGTGTTAATGTTAAGAGAAATGGATAATGAGTAGTTGGTCAATGTAATAGCATCTCCTCCCCCTTCCAATTGTTAGTGGTATATGTGTACTAGCCTTGTAAGATGAGAAAAATATAGAATCTGTGGTTACCTTGGTTCATTGCAGCAATGGAATGAGGAACCTCTTTCTCAACAAGCCCTAGAATCCACTTGGATGGGGTGGATAGGGAAGATGCAGCTACCTGTCCCAGCTGATGGAATGAAAATATGACAACGAAGGTCAGTTGTTTGCACCTTAGGACCAACAAAGTTTCCACTAGCTACCTGCCACTTACTTTATTACTAGAAATTTACTTTCTTCTCGTGAATCTGTAAACCCTTCTAGTTCAAGGTGAAACCCTTCTGCTTCCTCCTCATAACTGCTTGGTTTTGCTTCTTCCATCCAATCCATTTCAACCAGTGTTCCATGGGGTCGGGGCAGGATGGGGGGACGGCAAGGGACGCTGCTTTGGGATGTGGGGATGGGGGGTCCTAAGTTTGGGGGCGGTAGGGGGACAGTGGCGGGTGGTAAAGTGCTGAAATACAGTACTTGGAAAAAATAGTTATAAAAAGATGGCAAGTATAAGAATTATACATCTTGGAGACAACTAGGAGGCCCCTAGACATCTTGAGAACACATCGGCATCCTCAAAGTCCCTAGTGGTGTCTTGGAGACAACGACACTTGTGGTGGGCTGGTGGGAGAGCTGTCTCCACAAGTCCCTCAAGTCTCCGAGACGCCCCGGCTCTAGGAACGCTGGAGTTTTTGGGGACGGCCCCGCATGGAACACTGATTTCAACCCCGTCCACCATCATGACTATGCCCAACCATGTTCAGAGTCATGTTTATCAAGCCTCTTCTGCCTCCTCCAAACTCAAAGGCTCTCCATTCCTCTCTGAGCTGGCAACAGATATTTTCAAGCCTAAGCTTAAAAAGAATGTAAAGGACATTAGAGATGTTGAGTACTAGCAATCCAATGACAATATGGAACTAAGAGTTAGAGTTATGGTGTTCCCCTGAAAATTTGGGTATCTCCCACCACTAAGTATGCCAAGAAATATCCTCTATATCTTAGATCATATGCACAGATTGCACCTTCCAGTTTGGTGGCAATCAAGGATGTTTTTGGCACATACCCCGTTCCTAAAACAAAAGGGATGCAGGAAATTGTTTAGACCACCTAAGGCAACCACATTTCAAATAATGTCATAAATGGTAGAATGTGCTCCCAAAATCTTTGTTTTTCTTTCCACACGAAGTATTAAATAGAGGAATAAAGGCTATCCAAACTATTGTATATCACATTTAAATTTGTTTGATCACATAAACCAATAGGAAAGCAAGTTACCTTTTGTTTTTTTGGATTTGAACACGGGTCCACCATGAAAACACCAATTAACCACTTGGGCTCATCCCATTTGAGATGGCAAGTTACTTTTCATACGATAGACAGAAATGAAATTACATCTTATGGCAATATGCCAGGTTTCTCTACGTCACAATTTCATTAGTAATATGCACTTCAGTTTTGATAGTGGAGTTTTTGTTGAGTTTGTTTTCAAGACTTTTTCTATCACGTAAAATTATGGTTGACAAGATTGAGAGCCTTGTATGATAAGTACTAATTCTCACTGCTAAGTATATTAATAGCTTTATAACCAAACTATATTTGTCCAAGCATCTTGCACTAAAGTTTCTTAATTTTCATACAAAACCTGTTTACTTGTTTCTATGATGGCAGAGCTTCAAAGTTCAATCTTTTATGAATAACATGCAACAATGAGAAAAATGAACATTTGCAATCCTCCTTTATCATCAATTTAATGATTCCATAGCAGCCCAATTTTTGTTTTAACCACAGGGCTTCATCAGCCATCCTATGTATTGATAATTCTTGGTATGATGTGAATTTTCCTCAACGTTAAGATTGGAAACACTCTGAAGAGCTTCAGGAAAGTTCAAATCCTCCTTTCTATACTAAGGCATGCCATAACATCAGCATACATGTAGCATGGAACATGGGGTACAGAAAGCATGGGCCAAGTTTAATCTTAAGCTGCTGACTCAAGCTTACACAACATTGTAATAAAGGCATCCTAACCTCATCCAAAATTTACCAATCACAAAAAACCACATAAATAGAGAGGCAGGGCAAGGCGGAGGACCTAAAGGGAAAAACAAGTTCAAAAAACATATTTGAATGAGAGATTGCACATTAAGATCATGAACTAGATCTAAAAGATTTAGATAGAACTGAATATTTTCTACAGGAAAAGGCCAAGTTTTCTACCACCTATGATTCTCACAAAAAAATCAATGAAAAGTTAAAAATATGCGCCTTAAGGCGCTGCAACTCCAAAAAAAAATCAAGTTTCTTTGACTTACCAGAGTTTGGAGGTAATCCATAAGTCCTCGCGCTTCACTATATTCCTTTGAAATATTTCTTTAAGCGCAAGTCCAATCTGGCAACCACTAACTGCAACTTCAGAACTATGTGGAATTTGAGTAAGGGGAAAACGGTAAAACCACATTCTATAATTGCACAAGATTACTAGAGACCTAATACAATTACAGAAGTATACATTACTGGGGAAGAAAGTTAGAAGAGGATATTTATTAGAATGAAATGAATCAAGAAATGTTAGGAAAACACTGATTGAAAATTGATTTTGAAATTTCAAATTTTATTTTGCCAAAAAGAAATATGGAATTTACATTGCTTGGCTATACTATGTTATTTTTCTGTCAATCTTGTGAGAAAGCAATGTCCACACTTAGCCATGTTGTCTCCATTACTTAGTTTATGTCGACTTGTTCTGAAGATTACTACTTGAAAAGAGCAATTTGATTTTAAAGTGAAAAATCATGAAAACTTTACAGTTCAAACAATTACAACAAGTGAGACTTTTATCTCCCTGTCCATCACAGCTTTTTGGAGGAAATTAGGAGCATAAATGTAAGTATAACTTGAATTCTGTACCTACGACTCAAAAGATGAGGAAATAAAGATGAATTGTGATTAGTAGTGTTGTCAAATTATGAAATAACCTGGAATTTCTGCAATTAAAATTTATAATCAACTATCAACCCTAAAAACTGATAAAGCATTTTGGAAATAGATGTGGAAACTTACTTCCTTTTCATTACCATACGCTGGAGCACAGCTCCATGGGTATATATGTACTGGCTAGTGGCGCCTAAATACGATTTGCTACCATATGGAAGAACTACTATGTAGAGACATTGTCTTCGAAGCATATCATTATGCATTGTCCTGTTATGTTCTTTCGAGCATAGCATCATGAATTGTCTTGACATAAAGCACTAATTTCAGTACGCTTGGTTCTATCCAAACATCGCACGATGAATTGTTTTTCCGAAGTATCTGTGCTGTCGCGCTTTTCTGTTTTTTAAATAAATAGGAACAGTAATAGAAGAATTTCAATGACATTCACAAAACCAACCAATCTAAGGGTTGAGAGTCGTTTCTTATTACATTTTCATATTTTTTTCAATATCAATTATGTTATTATGAATCTTATCAAAAAAATCAGTCATTTGATGAAGCAAATATACTTAATTGCATTGTATGTCTGTTAATAGTATAGTTGATTCTAAGAATAACAGGGTTGATGGTGCTTTTCATGGTAACTTTGGTTTAAGGGGAGTAGGCTGTGTTTCGAGATTCTTGGGTACTTTTGTGCTTTGCAGTTTTTAGTGTTTTAGGATATAAAACTTATAACGAAGTAAACTAGGAGGCTCTTTTTGTGGGTATCATATTGATATACTTTCATACATTTCACAATATAATTGTAGAAGGTGGTTCAATAATTGTGATTAATGCACTAAAAAAGATCTTATGTCTTCATTGGAAGTTTCATTCAATCTTTGGAAGAAACTCTATATTGTCAAAAATAAATTTTGGCATTATTGATGTGGTTCAATGCTACAAGAGTAAAACAAACTGGCAACCATTTTATCAGATTTCTAACTTCTCTTTGAAAGTCACAAAGTCAATGATTGGAAGGCTTGTTTGAGATTGCTAAAGATGATTGCTCATCATGAAAGTTGACATTTTAGCTAACAAGGGAACTTGGATTTCTAACTTCTCTTTGAAAGTCACAAAGTCAATGATTGGGAAAGCTTGTCTGAGATTGCTAAAGACTCATCATGAATGCTTGTTCTTCTATCATTTTTTTTATAGGGCAAGATTTTCAACAAATAATGGGGATATTAACTATTTTGGTGAAGAATGACTTGCCTTGGGTGGCACTTCTGATTTGATTATTTGTAATGGTACAAGAAAATGGAAGCGCTTCAAAAATTATACATGCAAGACTTACAATGGAGCAAGTGTTGTTGATTATGTCATTTATTTGCAAGGCTTGATTGATAAGATAACATAGGTCATGATTCAAGAACTCTTTGGTTGTTTAAAATCAAACCATAATCCAATATGGGTTTTGCTATCTTAGTGGGGGGAAAATCAACATATGGTATAGGAACAACTGACCCACCAACCTCCAACAAAGAGAAAAAAAAATCTTAACCCAAGAACATTATATTATCTTCAAGGAAACATTAAGACAATTAATGCAAAAAGAAAGAAAAATATCACAAGGTCTAAAAATGAATGAGCTAACAACCATAATTCAAGAGGCACTTGAGAGTTGTAAAAGGATAGAGAACTAGAAGATGAAAATAAATCATTTCCTGACAAGTGCAGGGTTTGGTGAGGATTGTGAAGTTGCAAGGAGAGTCATTTAGTAGCTACATAAAGAGAAGGAGAACACAAAGTTATACAAGCACATTGTAAAAATAAAAAATGGGGTGTTCATGAACACAAGGAAAAAAGAGTTGATATATATAGGGAAGAGCAACCCAAAACTATTTTGGAAAAAAAAAAAATCAAGAAAAGAGAAAATGAGGAATAACATAACAACCACTCAATGGTTTAAATATAAAAAAAATTGCATGAATAGGAGTCAAGGGTTGAGATCCCTCCTAGGGTCAACATGACAATGAAACTATTCACTTTACAAGAGATTTGGGAAGATATTAAGAAATTGGGTTCAAGAAAGGTTGAAGACATGGTTGAACCACAATTTGAATGCCTGAAATAGAGGATAAAAATCTTTTCTCTTCACATTATGAAAATATTTAACATCATTCAACATGGGTTTCCAAGAGATTGGTGTTGAAAATGAAGGTAATTATTGTAGCTTAAATCTTGTAAACCTATGTGACTGTAGATTTAATTTAAGTGTTATTTGTTACAAATTCTTTGTATGTGATTATTTGTTTAGATTCATTATTACCAATTGTAGAAGTAGACAGAGGATTGTAGAAGAATAAGACCAAAAGATAGAAGTGACACAACATATACGTGGATAAACCCTTTCGGGAAAAAACTCCACCACCATAATCAATAGTGCTTGTATTATTTAACCTTAGAATAAAATTACAATAATTCTTTATCAATCTTTGCTTGAGATGCTTCTTTTGCATTCAACAATTCTTCTTCACAACCTACAATAAACTCTCACATGTGTCCAAACATGAATCCACACATCCCATGCCATGCTTCACAAAAGTACTCTCTTAGAAATCTCTTCAACTTGCTGCAGTAAATAGACAATTGTGAACATTGTAAACTCCAAAGAGTTGACAATTACAAGAGGATAAAGCTCCTCACAAATATCTACACCATTCTTGTGCAAGTAGAGTTCTTTCGTGAAAAACAATGTCAAACCAAGTCCTTCATCAATTTGGGTGTCCCAAACTGAAGTCTTAATTGATTGTTGGTTTTGAAGATATCTTGTAAGCTTCTCCTCAAATTTGGTGCCCAAGAATGGGCCCCACTTACTTGGGCCTTGTAAATATCTTCTCATGAAAAGGTGTTAACTCCAAGATGCCAACTTGGGCACCCAAGGTGGGTCCAAGTCAATCTCTATTAACTGAAACATATCTCTCCACCAATTCATGCAAACATGATGCATGATTGATCATCCCCACTTAACCTAATGTACCTATTATCTATCATGCAAATCAAATCATTAGTCATGCATTCCAAGTCAACTAAAGTCAACTAGCATTCAACTGAAACTAACTACATGCAACTGAAGATAACTAAACCATAACTGAACTCCATTCATGTAAATATCAATTTCTAAATTCTAGGATCTTTACATGCATTATTGAAGTGTTATCTTTCTCCAAATAGTTAACCTAACCTCGCGTTCACTCATGTGGATGCCCCATGTGCTCCCTATTTTGTAGGAGCTCTTCTGGGCATCCCCACATGTTCCTATCTTTTAGGAATAATTGCAAATGCCAATTTACATGTTCATTTCATTCGAATTTAATCTCTTTCTAATCCTAGTGTTGGGGAACACTTTCCAAAGACTTAGGAGATACATGAAATATGTTTAGGATTGCAATTAAATGGCATCCTATTCCCAACATTCTCCCACTTGACATTATATATTGCAATTATTCTAAACAAGGAATCATTATTATAAATCAAGTACAAGACTCAAGACCAATGGCCTTCCTGCACCAACTAATCAGTCCATGCCAACTTCAAATGCAACCTGCATAATTATGAAGCTCCAAGAAAATGATTAATACTCAAAACCAAGAGAACTTATTTGTAAGATAACCATCCAAATTCAACACTAGATCCACATCATTTCCAAATTCTCCCACTGAACCGTGATACTGAGCAACCCATGGCATCATGATGTACACAACCAAAACCACATCACTATCATAAGCTCACACCAAACCTGTGTATCCAATCTCTCCATGGCATCGTGATACCAATCCGCAAACAATTCCTTGTATATCCACCATCCTACAAAATAAGACTTCAAGGTAACAACACACATAGACATGTGATAAAAAACCTCTAAAGTAGATCACTGTAGTAAAGTGTAACTAGTCCAAGAGAGGTGCCCCTCTCATACAGAACACATATACCTTCTGGAACTCCCACTACAAATGTCAAATCTGAAAACAAGATCACAACATTAAAAAGTCCTCCTATAGCACTTCACATAGAGGATGTGGCTAACTCCTCTATCATAGTGTCAAATTGTGTAAAGTAAGATCTCCTTCAACACTCCCAAACTGAAAAGATATCAACATCTAACCATTCAACTTATAATGAAACATGGCAGAACTTAGATATAAACCTCTCATAGAAAGTAGATCAAATTTAGCCAAACATTCCCACAACATAAGGGAATATGCCCAAAGCCAATAACTATCTCCTATACCTCTCCTACCCAAATCCTTATAACTCACTCAAGTTCAAGATTGCAAGGAGGACAACAAAAATACATAAAATCATGCATCTACTTCTCAAGACTAATGCATAAGAGAAGACAAGATACATACAATAATGCATCTAATAATCGTAGGCAACACTCTAGATCATTTTACCTTCCGAGTAGACCAAGAGTGGGATACAAGATTGTCCTATGCATACAACACCAAGCAACATAGGATTTCAATAAAGACAACCTTTTCATCAGGTCTATGATGGACTCACATCCATTTTCAAGTGTAGGCTTCTCAGTCTTTACTGTTGAAAAATATTTTCTTATGAGTAACCATTCCAACATATATCTCTTAATATAAGAAATATCCAACCTAACCCAAGTCTCTCTAGTATCCATGAGCACCCCCAAATCAATCCATTCCAACTTCAAATGTAACCTACATAATCATGAAGCTCCAAGCAAACATTAATACTCAAACCAAGAGAACTACATCCCTTCCAAAGGGGAAGAACAATAACACGCTTAACAAAGACTCTAAGGGTCCTCCATGAAACAAGATGTTAAAACCTCTTCAAATTACATGAAGATAGCCATATCCTACCAAATCTCCCACTGACTTGTGATACCAAGCTATACATGGCAACAAGATAAACATCAAACCATCACTGTCAAAAAACTCCCATTGCAACATGTAACCAAGCTATCCATGACATCATGATAACCACCTCTTGAATGAAGATCATCCATACATGTAAAACCATGGGCTCAAAACCATGAGCTCCAAAACCATGGACCAATTCAACTAGCACAAAACCATGTGTTAAATACCACTAAAGATTAATCCATTAACTCTAACCCAAGAACTAGTTTAACCCAACTACCCTCCCCTTACCACCTGGGAGAACTCCTCTCTTACCAGGCCTTTCCTTTCAAGGATTGAGCAAGCCATACTAGGTCTTACAACCATCAGCCCAAATACATTGTAACATACTTCTTTTACAAACCTGCAATAACACAATAGTAAAAGCTCCCACCAAACCAAAACCTTCAAAGAATTTAAGAGAAAGGTGTCCCAAACTCACCCCACCGGGCATAGCTCTAATCAAACGTTGAAAATGAAGGTAAATTTGCTGTAGCTTAAATTCTTTTGGTAAACCTGGCTGACTCATAGATTTAATTCAAGTGTTCTTTGTTAAGCAAATTTTGGGTGTAATTATTCGCTTAGGATCTTCATTATTACCACCGTGAAATAAAGCAAGTAAGATTGTGGTGTTAATATGATAAGAAGATAGAGTAATGCAACATATGGAAGTGGAGAAACCCTTTGGGTGGTGAAAACTCCCACCACTAGAATCAATAGTGCTTTTTGTATTATTTAACCTTAGAATAAGATTACAATAATTTTATCAATCCTTGCTTGAGATGCTTCTTTTCCTCCTTCAACTTCTTATTATTCTTCACAACCCATGAATAAATCCTCATGTTTCCAAGCATGAATCCACACATCCATGCCATGCTTTACAAAAAGCACTTTGTGAACTCTTCAACTTGTTGCAATAAATAGACAATTGTAAATTTTTAAACTCCAAAGAGTTTTATAACATGTAAGAGGATAAAAGCCCTCAAAAATATCCACGCCATTCTTAGTGTATGTAGTTTTTCCATGAAAAAACAATGTCAAACTGTTCCTTTTTCAACAATTCAAGTCCGTAAAATTGAAGTCTTAATTGATTGTTGGTTTCCTAAAGATATCTTGGTGGAGCTTCTCTGTGCCTTTACTCCAAGAATAGGCTCCCACTTTTTAATACCTCCCTTGTAAATATATTCTCATGCAAAGATGTTAACTCCAAAATCTCAACTTGGGCGCCCAAGGTGGGTCCAAGTCAATCTTTATTAACTGAAACATATCTCTCCATCAATTAATGCAAACATAATGTGTGATTGATCATCCCCACTTAACTAAATGTATCACTTTATTATTCAATATGCAATCCTATAGTCGTATTAGTCATGCATTCCAAGCTTCCACCCTAAGTCAACTGGTGGAATCAACCACCAAACGTAACTACATGCAATGTGAAAATAAATCTAACAAGGTAACCTAAATCGGAAATGAACTCCACTCATGTAAATATCACCCCAACTTCTAGGATCTTTACATGCATTACTAAAAGTGTTAGCCCTTCAAATAATGAATCAACTCAAGGTGGGTTCTTACCTTCCTCGTATAACCCCATGTGCTCCTATTTTGTAGAGCCTTTGTTGGGCATCCCCACATTTTCCTATCATTTAGGAATAATTACAAATGTCAATTTACATGTTTGTTTCATTTGAATTTAATCTCTTTCTAATCCTAGTGTTGGGGAACACTTTCCAAAGACTTAGGAGATACATGAAATATGTTTAGGATTGCAATTAAATGGAAACCTATTCCCAACAATTGGGTTACCAACTTAGCAATACCCATCTTTAAGAGTGAGATGTTAAGATCCTTCCAACTATTTTGACATCACAATCAATCATTTGTTTGCAAAGTTGTTTGGTAACATGGTTTCATAATAATAAAAATAATATGTGAATTTAGTATTAGAAATTATGATGATTTTTGAGATGCTTACCTTCACTTTTATAGGCATAACTATGTGCAAACACATCCCTTCATCATAATTAAGAGAGTGTAATGCAATAACTAATACTAATGTTAAGGAATACACATAAAACAAGTGTTTAATATTTTATATTTAGAAAGATAGAATATTAGGGACCTAGCATGCCCATCCCATTTGAAAAATCATCATCATCATTTCTTAGTAACCCTAGGTGATTTTGTATAAATTTTTCTTCCCATGTTGCAACTTCAATTGAAAAATTCTTCCACTTGGTTAGGAATTCTTAGATGGCTCTATTTTGTAGCTATTTTACTCATTTCTCAATGATTACCTCATGTTCCAAAATAAAATTTCCTTCTTTATCTAACTCAAGAAATTCTAATTGGAATAGCATTATGTATTACTTTATTCAAATAAGAGACATGGAAGATAGGATGAATTTTGGAAGAGGGTGAAAGTTCAAACTCATAAGCTACACTTCCTATTGATGGAGGACCCTATAGGGACTATGAATTTTGGGTGCAAGATTGATGGTTTTATGTTTCTTAAGTGATATTTTTTTGTAAGGTTGCAACTAAATAAATACATGATCTCCCTTCTCAAAATACCTCTCACTATTATGTCGGTATGCGTATTGTTTCACCCTATTCTACGCCACAACTAAATTGTCCTTAAGGATTTGTAACATTTCTTGTTAGTGTGTGAATGTGATCTTCTATTGCACAAGCTTTAGAATGAGGTTGTAATTAATTAGAACATGGTGGGGGTATTCATAAAGAGCCTCAAATGGATTCATCCTCGTTGATGTGTTATATCACCACTCTATTAGTGATAGCCATTTGGACCACTACATTTGTTTTCCAAAGGAAATTAATGTTAATATCCTTCCAAGAATTTATTCACAAATTTTGTTTGGCCATCTAATTGTGGATGACAAGATGAAATATGTGCTAATTTTGTATCCCACATTGAAAATAATTTTGTCCAAAATATGCTAGTGAAGATAGGGCCATGATCATTCATGATAATTTTGGGAATTCCGTAAAGTTTTATATAATTTTCATGAATAATCTTCCATAGTACTAGTATGAAATGAATGAGAGAACCCATAAAAATGTGCATGTATATAGTGATTATGTTCACAACAATCAAATTATATCAATATTAGTTCCTCCCAACATTGTGTTGGAATTCCTAATGGTTGTAAGAGCCTTAAATTATTTATTTTTGCACCATTATTTTGTTGGAATATCAAATATTAAATAGTCATAATTTTTTTAACATTCCCCTTAAGGTATTTCTTTATATATTGATAGGCCTTTAAAAACCTTGAATATCCTCCTATTGATGAGTAATGCATTTAAGATTGTATGTTGGATTTCAAATTTAAAAAATTGCACAAAAATAAATATATCTTTTGTAGTGTAGTAAAATGCATACCCTTGCATTTTCACACTTGTTTGGGTTTGCCTTTGTTCATGCTTCTTTATGGCTTAATTGGTCCTATTTTATGTCCACAAGCCCTATGAGTGACATCTTTTTCTAGTTAATCCCTACATTCTCCAATGCATAAATGATAATTTGATGACTCCATCTGTGTGTCCTTGATTTTTTGGGTTGGGACTAAAATGCCACCAATGTCTTAATCCCTCGAGGGTTCTGGGACCATGATTTTTGGATGTTATGATTGGGCCCCTTTTTTGTGTCTGTGGCCCAAGTTTTTAGGACTTGGGACTAAGACGCCACCTAGGGCATCTTAGTCCTCCTTGAGTTATTTGTGGGATTTAATTTCAAATTCTGGCATGATTTAGCCTCCTTTATTTAATGCATTCATATGTCAGCATGGTGTGACGTAATTTCAGGATATTAAGCATAAGTAAGTATAAATACAAGGTTCATTCATTCATTTCAATCCAAGTCTTTTGTGAGAGCATTTCATGATATCAAATTAAGTTCACAAGAGCATTCAAGAGCAATTTCATCAAGCATTTGGTGTCATTTTCCGATTCAAGCATCATATCAAGGAGCTTTCTTGCATCATGTGTGTTATTGTGCTAACATTTGTGATGTAGGATTTTGATTCAAGCAAAGCAATTCAAGATCATATCTCTAGTTCAAGATCCATATCCATTGCAGCCATTGCACACAAGTTTTGTAGATTTCTCAACAAGGGTTTGGTGAGTCGTAGCATTGTATATTGTTCATTCACAATTTCATTCATCATTTCCATTTTATTTCAAGGTTTAATTACCAACAAGGGGTTTGACCAAGGCAAACCCCCATTCACTAACAAACAAGAAGTTTTTCCATCTTGCACATTTGTGATTGAAGATCTAGGTTAAAATCTTGAAGATCACTTGGAGTGCAAAGTTGTCAAAGTTGCATTTCAAAGTTGTTATCTTCACAGAAACTCACCTATAGGTCACATTCAGAAGATTCAGAACCTAAGATCAGAAGGGAAGCAAGTGCAAACCTGAGAGCTCAGGATCACATTTAAAGATTTTAGAAATTCATAATGGTACTAATACGCCACTTTGGGCGTCTTAGTCCTCCCAAGCTTATTTTTCAGATATTTTCAGAGATCCTGTTCTAAGATCCAAAGACTCCATGTTGGCCTTAAAAATCAGCATTGAGACTAATATGCTATCTTGGGCATCTTAGTCCTCCACAACATTTCTAGACAACTTTATATTTCTGAAATCCTCTCGACATCTCTAAACTTCCCAGGTACACATATACTAACCCCCTATTGCATAATTTCCTTATTAGCATTGTTCATTTAGCTTGCATTTTGCATTATAGGTCATTTTGTATGTCACAATGTGTTTTCAAACATTTTCTTTTCCAAGCATTTGCTTGGTGGAGAACCCCTTTAAGTTGAAAGAATGCCTTCCTAGTGTTGTTCTCACCCCTCAGTTGTTTGTCCTTGATGAAAAAGACACAAATGGTGCTTTGGTATTTACAGTATAGGTTCAGGTTGATGGTATCTTGGATTGGTTGGCATATCCTCATATAATTGCATTGAATTATTGATGCACATTATTGAATTATTTTTTCCTATTATGCTTCAGAGATTACAGGCTTGGCTTGGTATCTTGGTGATTGGTATTGACATATGACATTGGAATTCTTGATCATGACTTTGGCACTCTTGTTCATATTCAGTTTGGTTTATTCAGTATTGGCATTCAATACTTTGGTTATGGACAGTATTATGGATTTTTTATACATTCATATTTATCATATATTGTGGTACTGATCATATTGAGCTTCATGTGTAGACAAAATTTAGTTTTCCTATACAGGTGGCATTGGCTTTCAGGTGATATCATTTATATGGTTGATCATGGAAGAGCTAGTTTCATTTTGATAGGTTGGCCCTTCTTTATTGCACAACAGGTATATTATTTCAATTGCTCATT
>VDFB02170778.1:0-21029 GCA_007258455.2 Sequoia sempervirens | reverse complement strand
ATCAGTGCTGCAAGTTAATTTCATTTTTAGATTGAATTGAAAATTCAAGTGGGTAGTGATCTAAGCTTCAATTAAGTCATCATCCAAAGATAATCAAAAGAAATACCATTATAACAATCTTTCAGTTATTCAAGGAGGATAATCATTTGGGATACAAATACAATTTGGGACTTCCATAAACAATAAACAAGAGTGACAATGTAAGTACTCCTTATGCCCATAATCCTTAAGCAACAGTCATTATGATCTAAGAGATAAAAGGAGCAATGTTCAAAACCACGGGAATAGATAACATGCTCACAAGAATGAAGATAAGACACAAAGAAATAATGGAAGATTCTTACTTGTATTTTATTATCTTTGACTAAAATAGTCATGAAGTATGGAGATTATGAGTCAAAGGAGCAGTAGTTAAAGAACAATACTATGAATTTTGTTGCAAAATTATGGTCATATCACTGTGCCCTGTTGGTAAGAAATGACAGAGGCGGTTGAAGAAACTTTAAGGACAATGAAGCAACATTTAAAAGAAAGTAATCTCAATTATCATATTCACAGGCAAATAATGACAACATTATAATATTCTTCCAAGTCAATGCTTCAATGAATGCATGATAGAAATCATCAAACTTATAAGAAAAGGAAAACAATCATAGAGTTGTACAAATTATGTTATAAAAATGCAGCTCCAATATTATTATCAAGTGAATAGTCAAGTTTCCATTAGCCTACATTTCAAAAGTGGATAGAACAATACAAGATCATGCATATGTGATAGTGTTTTGCTTAGAAGGGGGATAGTGAAGGAAAATGATGGTGGTTGCTGATTTCTCTTGAAGAGTGTTATACTTGAACAACATAGATACTATACAAGACTAATAGGTCTTCATTACACCAACATATTTGATATTCAAGTTGATGCAGTGTACTCAGTGATATAAAATTTGGGTTATACAGACAAGGATATATTGTTTTCAGAATATGGGTCACCATCAAATGAAGATCCTAATGAAGTAGAAATATTACATACAGAACACCGTTGGTTGTAATGGTAATCTGATCAAGCATGTAAAGTCTATGGTGGGCCCCCCTCTAAGGCCTAATAAAACCACCGAGACCTTTATCTTTACTCTATTCAATGAGGATCTAAAGGGTCGGCCAATATCATAATGCAATTATGGATTATTCAAACCAGACAAAAATTGGACTATGCATGTGGACAAGACAATGATTATACACCTATTCAACAAGGGGATCCTTGCTATGCACCTAATACAGTGTCATCCCATGCTGCTTATGCCATGAATGTATTATATCAAGCTTCAAGAAAGAACAAATTGTAGCAAAGGAAAGATCTCAAAACCCACGACAGCCACAGTCTGGGGGATTATAAAAGAATTACAGAAAATAGAAAACCCTCGACCATGAATAAAGGGTCAAAAAATAAATCTACAATTTTGAGCATGGCCATCGCCATTGAATAAACAAACTCTCTATTTCTGCAAATAAGATGCATGTATACAATACAGATGTTGAATGAAGTTTTGAGTTACCTGTAGCAAGAAAACCTTCAAAAATGCAAACAAAACACCTATGAGACTGTGAAATTTGTCTTGAAGATTGTAGAAAAGTTCCATAAACCTCAATCATGGCGGCACAACCTTCAACAATGAGGAAATTACAAAAAAAAAGAGAGAAAAGTCAAGGTATTTTCTCAGAGTGCTTATCATTATTTCTATAGCTCAAAGAATATAGATAGCCACAGCCAAATGGAGATATTCTTTATGTTTTAGCATCGAAAGGTAGGTTACCAATGTTTATCTAGGAGAATCAGCACCGAATGCAAGAAAAATACCCTCACAATCTAGAAAATACGCCTTAAAAAAAGCTCTAGACACCCTAGTCTGGTGGCGGCATAGCTTCATCAAGAAGCTTCAAAAATAATGAAATGATTTTTTTTCATTTTGATGTTCATTTTTTTCTTAGGGTTTAAAATGCCCTAAAATGTCGATAGCATTTTCATCAATCTTTTAACAAAATGATGCAACTAATGCCCCGCAGGCCATATAATATGCCTTAGGAATTTCAATAGGAAATTTAACTTGGCATTGTACCTTTTTGACTTAGCAATTCTTTTGGCTAATGTCTTTGTCCGATACATGGAGGTAGAAGTCTTGTAATTTTTTGCATTCATTCTACATTGTTAATGTTTGAGTTTAAAGTGATATTTTACAAATCACTTTAAATTTAAGACATCATCTTTAAATGCAAAAATGAAGCATGTGTTAAATGAACAAGTCATGAGAAGAATATAAATGAAGAATTTAATGCCCTTCACAAGTATATAGGGGAGTTGAAAGGAGTTAGAAAATATTAGGAAGGAATATAGGAATTATTTACTCACTTTTGGAGGAGTTGAGAGCTTTTAGGGATCGGTTTTCTTAGTCATCTTGTTTGAAAAAGTCAAGTATGACTATTTCTCATGTTTGAAGCTCTTTTGGATGAGATATGGAAGCTATAAATTTGTCTTTTGGAATCCATCCGACCCAAGAAGCTTCCAGTTCCTATTTTAGCGGAGCTTTGATACATATTTCTTTTGTAACTCATTTTGGAATCAATTCTATTCATGCAACTCTTGGAAATAGAGACTTTTGCAATCCTTTCACAAGTCTTGTGCATGCTATTGTAACTCAATTTTGGAGATGAAATTTGATAAAGACCTTGATTATTATTGATTTGAAAGCTTTTTCCTACTTATTCTTTGCATTTCTGTGTTTAGTCAGCTGATTGATCAAGTTTTTAGTGAGGTAATGTTTATTTCCTTGAAGCTTTGTCTCAACTTTTAGAACCTTTATGCAAAAGATATGTTTATGGAGGTTACAAATTATGTCAAAAGATGTAAATGACTTTTAGATGTGAAATTAACTTTCCTTCTAGGAATCTGAGCACTAGGACCTGTTTGTGAAGCATTTTTGCAAGAATATACAGAATTGATTTGTGCAAGTTTATCTTCAGTCATTACAAGCAAGTGTATGAAATCTGGTTTCAAATCCAAGTAACGTTTAGGTACATCACCATAGGGTTTAGTTTTCATTTTCATGTACTCCTTCTCCCTTTTCCTTACAAAATTAGTAGCTTTAGGTGACACCAATAGGAAGTTGGACTTCTCTGAAGGTTGACCTCTACCTACAAGTAACCCACAACTTTAGAGGTCTTCCCATGTTTTCTCAGGAAAGCTAATTCATGCAGCTTAGCTAGGGTGCATTTTTCAGTAGATAACACTAACCAAAAACCTTATTCTGACAGTTTGAATGAAAATTATAGAATGTTGCTAATACCTGAAATAAACTAACTACAAAAAGATGAATACTATAACTTGAAAGATAAATTGATTGTAATGAAATTCAGAGCAAGGGTATTATAAATCCAACTTATGGGCGGTCCAACCTCCTGCAAGCTCCACACGAACAAAGTACTTGCACATATGGAGATGAATTTTTTTTGGGGATATGTTTTGGATTTTTCCTCAGCCAAACCCCCTCTTTGGTGTTTCCACCTCCATAGATAGCTGATATGTAATGATAGAGAGAAAAATGATAAAGAAAAGTAATAGACAAAACTTATACAAAGAAAAGACAATCTATATGCTAACATACAAGTAAGAAAATGCACTAAAGTAAATGTTACCCTCGCTTCTACGTTCTTGAAGAATCCAAGAGAGGAAGGAGGAGAGATTTGAGAGTGTGAGACGATTGTGCCGATGACGTAGAGCTTGAAAACCTATGAGAAATGATGGTGCAAAAAAGGGAGCTATAAGAATAATGGCATAGAAAGGAAGATGTAGAGTGAATGAGCAAGAAGGGAGTGAGAGTGAGTGAATGGGATTGAATAAAATGAAGTGAAGTGAATGGAAGTGAGTTCAAAAGCTATTTTGGAAACAAGGAGAAATTTTTGGGTGGTCAAGGTTCATGGGAGGTGTTACATTCGTAGGTTGAAAGAGATTCATAATTTCCAAACATCCATTGACCTAGGAATCTTGTCAGGATGCTAGTGTTCCATGTAGAAATTTGCATAGTGCAGAGGCTTCCATGAAAAAAATTTCCTCACCAATGGAAAATGATAAAGCATGTGCCTAAATGAAGGGTAAAGGTGGAAGAATTTTGCATCTCCATCCTTATAAGGCTAAGGTGAAGGTGATGTGGTAAATTGCACTAGAGTACAATTTTATGCCTCAATATTTTACCCTCACTTTAGCGAGCATATGTGTCAGTGCATATGTGAGCTAAAGTACAAAGAGATTGAAGAGAATATACCAAAAAGGAGAGGAAGCGGTCCCTTGATCTAGTATACTTGGAGTGAAAGGGAGCTTCACCAAAATGCAAAGAGGACACGGGTATTTGATCTTGCAAAGCTAGTTGTAGTCTCACCACAAACATGTTATTTGTAGACAAACATGTTACGTGAAGAAGTGAATCATAATAGACATAATACAACATAATAAGACACAAATTTGATCAGATATAAGATGATACTAATAGGTATGGCTAGCATGGCTAGAGTCCATATGGTAAGCACTTAGGCTTGTGGTTGCTGTAAAATGTGCAAGATAGTCACAAAAAAAAGATAGGTCTAGTCAAGCTACCTCCAAGCTATATGCCAAAATATAAGATATCCAAACACCAAGAAACAATGATGTCAAATATCAAATATAAGATAGGTCTAGTCAGGCTACCCCGAAGCTAGAAACCAAGATATAAGACATTCATACATCAAGACACAAGGATGTAAAATATCAAAAAATAAGACAAATTATAAGACACTAAAGATTTCTTTTGAAAAATACTTGCACAAAGAGGTTATTTCATCAGGGAACCCTTTTCATAAAACATCAAGACACCAAGGGATCCTTTTGAAAGAATGGTCCTTTTCAAAGACCTTTCATCAAGGAATCCTTTTGAAATATCTTTCATCAAGGAATCCTTTGGAAAGAATGCTCCTTTGAAAGGAAGTTTTGATTCATTCGCCAAGGGGAAAGAATGCTCCTTTTTGAAAGGAAGTTTTCAAATTCTTTTTCCAATGGCAAAGAATGCTCCTTTTTAAAAAGAATTTTTTAGATTCTTTCACCCAGGGATATTTTTTAAAGAAACTTCACCAAGGAATCCTTTTGAAATAATACTTGTTGAAATTAAGTAGAGTTGAGAGCCCCCCCTTAGAATGGTGTGTGTTACGCAGAGAAGCACATGCCATTCTAAGGAGAGAAAAGAAAGATGAGAGATGTCATGGGCATGAGATACATGCTGAGATGTATCTATGGTATTTTTTCACACACCTGAGGGACGACACATTGAAAACCACAACATCACAAGGAAAACAAGCAAAGACAAACAAATCAAGAGTTAGAGGGATTTGATAATTCAAGGTCAAAACTGTCCATATATATAAATAGATAGATATAATATAATATACGTATGAATTGTCATCAACCCCAAAATGTACCAAAACATGAAGAAGAGCCCATGAAGAAAAATGAAAAATAAAAATTGGATCAACATGGAAGAAGGCATAAACCATCATCCTTGACATGAAAAAGAAAAGTTTATTACATAGAGAAGAATGTTGAACCAAATAGAAGAAAGTCATGACATATTCTCATGCCTATATCCAAGCACCTACAAGGGGTGCAAAGGGTCCTATAGGAAAGAGAAAAAACACATACAAACAAGTACAAGAGAACACAAGAAAACACACAAATCTAATCTATAGATGTAGAAGAGGTACCGCCCTAATCTGAGTCCACCAACAAGTCATCCTGCTCCCAATCTAGATCATTATAGGGGAAGGGACGATGATCCTAAAGGGGAGGGAAAAAAAGGCTTGTACCAGTTGAATCACCTACAACAAGGTCAAGAAAAAGTTCCATCAATGAGTTAGGTGGGTGTTCATGTGGATAGAGTTCTCAAATTCCCTCCTTATGCTAGCAGGCTATGCCTTCGGCACCGGGCCCCCCCGGGCCCTTCGTGCAGGACCGACCCCCCCCACCCCCCATTATAGTTTTATAAGGGCGCCCATAGAATAGTAGGGGCGTGGGAGGGGTAGATTATAGTTAGTTCTTGGAGGTAGATTATTATTATAGAAGTGGGAGGCCCTTCAAATAGTAGGGGAGATGGGCCCTAGGGTGGTTAGGAGCCTCGGTCGGTGGGGTCAAAGCTGGGTGGGGGGGGCCGCTGCGGGTGGGAGGCCCCTAAAATTCTATGGGCGGAGAATAGAATCATCCGGTTCTCTCATTGCTTTCTCTCATCCGAACTCGGTTTGATCCCAGCTGCCATATCATATAGAGAGAGGGGCTCTCCCAGCTATTGATGGTAAGGTATCTGCCTGTGGTATCTGTCTGTGGCAGTTGGGTTAGGTCCAATCCGTTGTAGTTTCAACTATAAATGGATTCCTATAGGTTCTAGCCTACAGTATCGGAATTCGATGCCCTATAGTTGGGTTGGGAATTGAGAGAGAGCTCGACTGATGGATGATGCGGTGCTTGACTCCTTGTGAGACTAGGGTCATTGATCTCTTAAAAATGGATGACAGATTCAGGATATCCTCCATCGAGTTGAACATGCACTTCGAGTGCCATATGTCAAATAATTAGGAGGAGGACAATACATCAGAGGGTCACTTCCAACCACAAAAAAAGGGGCAATGACAAACTCCAGGGATGTGGGGGATGCCTCCATCATGAGGAAAGTGCAAGAAAAAATAGAACCAGACTCCATAGGAGATGAGGATTTCTTATGACCCTACCTCAAAGCGAGTTCATCCTCAAGCTTGTACTTTAACAAAGGATACAAAATATCCATAGAGGAAGTGGAAGTGGAAGAAGACATAGCCACATAGGATGCCACCTTTGTATGAGGCATGTCAATAGCTTGCAAAAAAGGATGAATATTAAGAAGAGAAGGGGAGGCTTTGTCGAAGGCTGATGAAAACTTGCACCCTTTTGGGGTGAGGTTTATTAGGATCTGTTGATGAAGTGTGAAGAAGCACAAAGGTGATGGGAAATGCGGTAGAAGAAATTGAAGGATCAAAAGCAATTGTAGAAGAAGAAATAGCATAAATAGGAACAAAGACTCCCCAACACTCTGCTGCAAAGTTGTGTGCTCCTTAGATAGATCCTTTTGTTGATGCCTACGCTCACACACAAGTCAGTTACATTAGCTATGGGCACTTGAAGGCACAACTTGAGAAGATTTTTGAGGCTCCTACTCTACCACAGGAGCAACCTCCACAACTATCACCAGTAGAAGGGGAGACTCCTTAGGAGGAGTAGGGGGAGCAACAAACATAGAAGTAGAAACAAAAAGAGGTATATTGGTATTGGGCCTCTTCCCATGCCCTGCGCTAAAGGGAGGCAGAAGAATAGGTAGAGGCTATAGAGGCCAAAACGTAGGAGCAAGCCCATGGAAAGAATCCCTCCTCCCATATAGGGTGGGATGGGGCACCGTGGGAAGAAAAAGAAATTAGAAAACCTGCTTGGCTTGGAATTCTGCAACATAGGTGTCTTTCCCTTTCCTGTGGTAGGAACATGAGTAAGAACAGAGGATGCCAGCAAGGGTTGAGAAGCAGAAGAAGGAGCTGCAAAAGATGAAATAGAGGAACTAGAAGGGGAAGGCTTGAGGGCAAGTGAAAGCTTGTCCTTCCCCTTTGGAGGGGTAGAGGATGAAGCCTATTGTTGTGCATGAAAATAAGCCTTCAAAGACACATCATAGGGCAATGGAGGAAAACCACCTTTTGGCACTGATCCCCCAGTCTTAAACCTATAATAAGCTAGATGCAAGAGATCTCCCCTTAGAGGGAGGGATCTGACTGGGGCAGGCAAAAAATGGTCAAGAGAGAAGCCCCCACATGCTACTAATGGCTTATATCTAGTGTCTTAGATAACATAAACAATACCCACATGGGGATACTTCAAGCATTTGTCGATCATAGAAGTGACTTTATTCATAGAGGATAGCCAAGGAATGCCTAGCCTCACCTTGAATAAGTCTGACTCTAGGATCACAGCAAATGAAACATCCACAAACTTTGGACTAACTGAAATTGGAAAAGAAATAGACCCCATAGGGGCAATAGAAAACCTATCATGAGTACAGATGGTGACCTAAGATTCATCATATTTATCATTATGCAAATTGTTGATAAACAAGGCCTCCTGGGTGAAATTACAATACTATGTCTCACTTTTTTCTCAAGATGGACATTTACATCAATATTTTTAACTGAATCTTCATCTTCTAGGACCTATAATAGCTAAACCATTATGAATTTGAAGATGATGTGAACTAGTGATTTGTGGAAATTTGTGTGTAGATTCTAAATATATTTTTTTAAAATGAAATAAATCATGAATCTTTCAACATCTCCTTTAGTAACTAGTTTTAAACAAAAAAAAACATTTTTAGAAAGTAATGTTTGTGTCGTACAACATAACTTTTTTTCTATAAAGGATAAAATTCTAATTTTTGAAATATAGATTCTCAACATCAATATCTAGGGAATGGATATATTTTCATAATTTTTTGTTACATATATATCTTTTTAATTAATTTTTTAAGTCACTATAATCATAATTTGGACATGTGTTTTGTGTACTACCTAACTTGTTGTGTATATATCAAAATCCAAATTTTCCTTTTTCAGTGAAACAAGGACATCAATACCTAGGGAAAGGGTATTTTTTGAATTTTTTAAAAAATGGTTTACTATTTTTCCACCTTTATAGAACAAAGAGCTTGATGTTCAGAGAAAAATCTATGTTCAGTAGAAATTAAAAATTAAATACAAGATAAAATAAAAACATATCAAAACTATACTAGTTGGAAAGCTCATTTTAAGGGCTACAATCTTGCAAAATATCATTTCTAAATGATATTATTTAATCCCTCAAAAGGTAAAGTAAATGTGTATTTTTGCCAGCATTTTGATAGGTGTGAAGGAGACTCCATTGTGGGTATGATTTAATACTAGAGGGGTTCTATCCAAGGGGGTTTGATCTAAGGGGGCCTTATCTATCCCTCTATAATTAAAACCCTTTATATGGAACCTCTCAAGGCTAAAATCATTAGTTTTTCTAAAAAAAGTGATTTCAAGCAAAAATCAACATGTCCCAAAAGTGAGACACGCTATTGTGGCAGTACCCTCCTCCATGATAACATTCAATCATCTTGACGGGTCAAATATAACACCAATTACATTACTATTGAATCGAGTGGGAACATACAACAGAGAGGGCTCCTTGTTCAAAGGCTGATCATGTGAGGTGAATGTAATATCAAGGACACTACTCACATGTTCCACAGGAGGAATAGGGGTGAATGAGACCATATTCACGTACTTGGATGGGGAAGAATCATAAGTAGATGAAGAAGGAATGACCAAGTTCATAAAGTGTGACTGGAACAGATCTATGTATATTTGTAGTTGGTTTTTAGGTTGGCTACAAATTTATTGACATTTTTCTTTCTCCCGTAAAGGCAGATAGTCTTATCATCAATGCATTCCTGAATCATGTGATGTAGACATACACATCTTTCAGTATCATGCCCATCAAATCAATGGAATAGATTATTTTTTTGAGATTCACACCATTCAAGATACAACTCACATAATGGTCAAATCTTAGGTAATGTTATCACTTTATCTTTTAATAATTTTTTTAGGACATTAGTGTACGATTTTGATAACTCAATAAAATTTATGTTTCATCCTATATTATTTTTATTTGTAGGAACAAAGACCATGTTAGCCACGACCTTGTTCTTACCTGAGACCAACACGACTGACTGACCATCCTGGTGGAAGCGCGAGGATGAATCCCCATACTGAACAACTACTTGGTGGCATTCTCTCAAAGTCGAACACATATGCGCGAAAGAAGGATACTTCATCAAAACAAACTTATTTTATAGCACAAAATGCAAGTTCTCGATAAGAACCTTTTGAACATCGAAGTCAAGAAAAGGATAGGAAATCTAAGCAAAAATTATCTGATACCAAGCTATAAAGTTAGTCAATTTCTTGTGGGCTCCCTGCTTGCATCGAACAAAATTATTGAAGGCAATCTTCAACTCGATGTTGGCCTAGAACTATTGCAGAAATTGGTTGACTAGCTGATTAGAAGATAAAATATAATTATCCGGTAAAGCACAATACCATTCTAGAGCAGTGTCCTTGAGGGAATGCGATAATAACTTAGCCGACAAAGCATCATTATGAAATAAATTCATGCATAACACATTAAAGTATGAGACATGTGTCTAAGGGTCTCCATGGACATTATACTTTTCAAACTTTGGAATCTCCACCCCTTGAGCGATTGGAGTGTTCAAAATAGAAATGGAAAGAGGGCTATGATAGTGGAAGGGCTAGAACATAGGTTGAGAGGAGGAATTGGCGAAACTTGCAAGCCGACTTTGCATGTGCCTGATATTTTATACTAGAGTATTGAGCACATGATCAATGGATGAAGTAAGGCTGGAAGGACCTCCAAAAGGACCTCCACCACATGCACCACCAGAGCCCTTAACGTTAGTATCTATAGAGGTATCATCACCAAAGACATGGATAATCTAATCCTTAGGAATAGAAAAGATAAAACCCATAGTAACCTTATTTTCTTTAATTGTACTATCTTTCTTAGGTGCAAAGTTGGTATTAGTAGAAGGACCCGTGTTAGCCATACACATAGACACTCTAGGCATTGAGACATTCAACTATTTTCCAATGACTTCAGAGCCACGATCTTGAGTAATATTCAAGTTAGAAGTGCAGGAAGGGACATGGTTATCCACAATGTTTTTTATCCCTCAAAGTAGCTCTATGCCTCTCTAATCCTTACCCACATAGTTCTTAATTTCTCAATGACAAGAACCTCCTGGGAAAAGTTATCATCTTGTGCCACTAATTTCTCAAGCTCCTTGAGTATCATATCTAAGGAATAAATTTTCTTTGTAGGAACCCTGAGAGCAACATCATCCTCCACATAAGAGATAGAGGGTGAGGTAGGGGGAGTAGGAACATGAGTCACCACTTCACCAAAAGGAGAAGAGAAACTAGTAGAGCCTCCTAAAATAATTTCTTTGAAAGTAGGACCGGTTCAAGGGGGACTATACCTTATAGATCCCATTATAATGTGTTGAATACTTCTTACAATATATTTATAGGTTGTAGATTGGGTCGTAAAGCTCATAAAAGCTTCACAACACACTATCTGTGACACATCCTAAACATGAGAGAATAAATTTTTTTGAACATAAGAGAAGGAGACGTAAGGTTCACCTCGTGTTCACCAAAATGTAGAAGAGGGGATTCACTACTCTCATGTCTCTAGGACAAGGAAGATTCGGTAGGGAGCGAATTACCCTCAACTACCTCAATGACAAGGATATGAAAAAGGGGTGGAAAATGGAAGAAAAACTTGACAATATTTTTGCTTTTAGGGATGGAGGATTTTAGGAATCAAGTGAGCAAACCATAGAGGTCTCAAATTGTGGACTAACTGGCTCTCAGCCAGAGGATGACATCATGAGACTTAGATGATAGGGAGACACAACATCATCTCAAGGACGTATTGGTGTCTCAAACGAACTAAGAAAAAAAGTCTACAATTAGAAACTTTTAAGGTGTGTTAATGACCCAAAAACCTTAATCCGACAGTTTGAATAAAAATGAAAAAATGCTGCTAATACATGAAATAGACTAACTACAACAAGAAGAATACTATAACTTGAAAGATAAATTAATTGTAACAAAATTTAGAGAAAGGGTAGTATAAATCCAACTTACGGGTGGTCCAACCTCCCACAAGCTCCACATGAATGAAGTACCTGCACACACACAGAAAAAAAAAATGTTTGGGTTGTGTTTTGGAGTTTTCCTTAGTCAAACCCCCACATTTGTGTTTCCACCTCCATGAACAACTGATATGAAATGATAGAGAGAAAATTGATAAAGAAAAGTAATAGATGAAACTTATTAAAAACAAAGGTAATCTATATGCTAAGCTATAAGTAATACAATGCAATAAAGTAAATGTTACCCTCCCTTCTATGTGCTTGAAGAAGTTGAGAGAGGGAGAGAGCCTTGAGAGAATGAGACAATAGTGTCGATGATGTAGAGCTTGAAAACTTATGAGAAATGATGGTGTAGAAGCAAGGAGCAACAAGAACAATGGTGCAAAATGGAAGATGTAGAGTGAATGAGCAAGAAGGGAGTGAGAGTGAGTGAAAGGAATTGAATCAAATGAAGTGAAGTGAATGGAAGTGAGTTCAAAAGCTATTTTGGAACAAAGAGACATTTTTTGGGCAGTCAAGGTTCGCAGGAGGCACTACATTCATAGGTTGACAAATAATCATAACGCCCCAACATCCAATGACCCAAGAATATTGTTAAGACGCTAGTGTGCCACATAAAAAATCATGTAGCATGGAGGCATCCACGATAAAAAAATCCCTCACTAATGGAAAATGATAAAGCACATGCAAGAATGAAGGGTAAAGGTGGTGGATTTTTACATTGTCATCCTTATAAGGCTAAGGTGAAGGTGATGTTGTGGGAAATTACACTAGGGTGAAATTTTATGCCTCAAAAACTACTTATAATTCTATTGTTGATGTCACCTTAATAATTATAGGGTGGATTTATTGTCACTGCAACCTCGTCTTGCTCCAAACTTGAGTGTAGTAGATGTACATATAAATATACACAATTTGTTGAGCATAAGCAACAAGAACTAGAAAGTTTTAATTGAACATTCTCTCAAAGTAATTGTGATGGAATATTAGGAATCACTACTTAAGAATTATATGTGGATGTCACCTTATGAATGATATGTGACCACTGCAAAAGTTATAACTATTTATCTTAATAGCCTTTCCTTCGCTTCAAATTATCCAAAAAACCTACACATATAAACAAGTGAATTATTAAGAAAAGAATCTTGAAGACCTATTTGAACAATGGTGGATTTATTGTCATTGTAACCTCCTCATGCTCCAAACTTGAGTATAGTAGACTTGCATATAAATATGGACAAATTGTTGACAATAAGCAACATGAACTACAAATTTTGAACTGAATATTCTCTCAAACCAAATATGATGCAATCTATTAAGAATCATTACTTATGAATTCTATGTTGATGCATTACCATAATTGCCTCATTGTACTCATAACACAACCATGGATGTATTGATCTGAATCGCTTGAAAATGTACCTTCTCCAAAAAACCTACACATATAAACAAGTGAATTGTTAAGAAAATCAATCTCAAAGACCTATTTGAAACTGAAAAATGGTGGATTTATTATAATTGTAACCTTGTCATGCTCAAAACTGGAGTGTAGTAGACCTGCATATAAATATAGACAAATTGTTGAGCATAAGCAACATGAACTACAAAGTTTTAACGAAACATTCTCTCAAAGAAAATATTATGCAAGATTAAGAATCACTACTTATGAATTATATGTCGATGCATTATCATCATTACCTCATTATACTCATAGCACAACCGTAGATGTATTAATTTGTGTAGACACATAAAAATTACCTGGGCTTGCAAGTTCTATTTTCTCCATATTCTTCTCAGCATAATTAAAATATTTAATTATGTCCAATGATCCAGTTTCAACTATTAATTAAATAATTCTTAATTATTTAATTAATTCATATCTTTTATTCCTCCTGACTATTTAAAAAAATAAATTTATTTATTTATTTAAATACATCACTAAATCTCCAATGTCTTTCTATGATTAAATAAATTCTTAAATTTATTTAATTATCTTTCATCCATTCTTCCCTTGTGATTATTTAAATAAGTAAATTTTATTTATTTATTTAAATACGCCATTAATTTCTAAATGTCTTCTTATAATTAAATAAATTCTTTAATTTATTTAATTATTGTCCACCTTGGCATTCTCCTAATTTTAAATAAATAAAATTATTTAAAATTATTCCACTTTCTAATTTTCTCTCTTATTAAATAATTTTAAAATAATTATTTACTGTCACATGACCCCACCTTTTGAATTAAATTAATTTTTAGTTCAAAATAATAACTTGCCTCCATAAATCAAATAATTTCTAATATTATTTTATTTTCCAGCTCTTTCTTTTCCGTGCCATTCTTATCTCCTTGTCACATGCAATCTTATCCCTTGATTTAATTTTCTTAAATCAAATCTTGACAATTCATTTCAAATTTACCCTAATGTTGCCCTAACCCTAATTGTTGGTTTTCGCATTTAATCTTAACCATTGATCTTAGGTCATTTGTCAATCTTCAATCTTGGTCATACATCCAAAATTGACTTTTCTATAAAATGGCAATTTTGGCCTCAATTGACACACTTCATCTTATGCAATCTACATCTTAGGTATTCTACATCTCTTGGCATCTTGACATCTTAGGCTATTTTATACATACTTTAGGCTTGCTTCATAGTTGCTTAGTTGCATTGTGAGGTTTTTAGATCAAATCCTTCAACATTTGCTCAGGGCATTGTCATTATCATAGGTTTCTCATCACAAATATGAGGGAAAACACAATATTGCAGCAAATAGAGAAGGTGTAATGGAGGTTGAAGACATTTAGTAAAATCTATCTTTGTTTTCATGTTTTACTCCTTTGCGCTTCAATGTTTTCTTTGGGTTATCTTATTTTAAGCTCTAATATGCTAACCTAGGTTTTTCCCTAAGCTACATTGGTGAACCTAACGCCAAAATCACACATTTTGCAGAGTTTTGTACGACATTTTTTTTTTCCAAGTATAGGTATGACGCAACACATTTGTTGTTTCCTAAGATGCATTCACATTTTTGTGACACATTCGACTTTCTGAATGACACATACACTCTGTTGTGATGCATACACATTGTAGAATGACACACTCGCCATCTCGTGATGCATTTGAATTGCAGGTCGACGCATTTGTCTACAAATTCCCAGATTTGGCCCTGCAATGCATTTAACTGACAAAACAATGCATCTGCCTAGAAATTTCCTAATTCTACCCTGCGATGCATTTAACTGACAAAATGACGCAATTGCCTGGTAAAATTTTATTTTCGGATTTTACAAAAAAAATTCAGATTTCTCTTTTCCATTTAGAAGTTTAGGGGTTTTGGGTTACTAATATTTTGTTTCCAGCATGTGGTGAGGAGTCTAACCTTATTTTATGTTGATTTTTTTATCATCTTTTCAATTCCTTAAGGAAAACAAACAACAACAAACAATCATGCATTAAAAATCATATGGTTAAAATTTACATGCATTCTCATGTCATGGGTTTAAAATGAACAAAATAATGCATTGAAACTCATATGGTTAAAATTTACATGCATTCTCATGTCATGGGTTTAAAATGAACACAATCATGCATTGAAACTCATATGGTTAAAATTTACATGCATTCTCATGTCATGGGTTTAAAATGAACTTTGTCGTTCTCACATCAAGTTAAGAGTTTAAAAAGAACAAAGTGTCTTAAGTGTCTTCCTCGCATTACAATTTTGGTAACTAAAATTTACAAGTATCTCCAATTTTGTGTGACCCCGATTCAATAATAGAAGTATCCTCTCCCCTTGCGCACTTGTGTGATCCTAGGTGCAAGAGAAATTGTTATTGAGTCTAGGAATTGGGCCTTCCTTGGTAGGACAAAGTGATCACCCCAAGGTGACTCAAATCGGCAACAAAGCTCTTTAGCCAAGCTACCCCTGACCGATATACAAATGTGAATCCTAATGGAAAACTTAGGATTACGAGCGCAGATGTGTCACACGGAAAAGTAAATTCCCCAAAACCTTGTTGAGCGTAACCTCTTCTGGCTGGAATTCCTCCTTATCGGAGCTAATCTTGCCCCATGTGTGGCCACTCAAATGAGGTCTTGAATTTTTTTTTTTGTAGTTTCCAAAAACCCATCTATTCACTAGTGCAACAACGGTCGTTGCCAAGGCATCCACATTCTCGCAGTTCTTAGTAGAGGTGAAAAATCTGCCATGGGATTTTTATGGAGGCTTGAAGCTTGGTTGACTTGAGAACTGAGTGCAATGTAAGGGGGAGCCTGTGTGGCCAATATTCTAGATCACCCGCTAAGAATAAGTGTGGTTGGGGAAACCCACGTGGAATCTAGCGAATATAGTCCTTACCTAACAAATAAACACCTTTTGCAAACATTGAAACAATCATTCAAACTCAATTTTTTTTGAATTTTTGCCAAAATTGCAAACAAACTAGACTTTCATTATTCCTGTGACACATTTTCTATTATGTGCAATGCATTTGCTCTGCTGAACCGCATTTGAGACTTTATGTGTCATAATCGCTCTTCTAAAATGCATTTGTTGCTTTCTGCAATGCATTCAACTGTTCTGAACCACATTTGATTTCTAGAACGACATGACTAATTTACTATGCAACATCTGTGACCTGTAATGATGCATTTTCTTATCTTAAGGTGCATTTGACGTCCTGCAACACATCTATGACTTGAAACGATGCAATTTCTTGGCAAAACAAAAACATTGTTATATTCCAAAACCCAAGTCCAAACATTTTCCATCTGTTGTTAAACATCTTTTTCCAGTAGCCTCAGTTAAAAAGAAGACAAGGAATTTCTCAAATACTTCATTCTTTGCATCTTTTAGCTTGCATTCTCCCATAGGTCCATCCTTGCAAATTTTTAGTTGCATTTTTAGGGTCCATCATCATTATTTTTAGTAGTAAACCAGTCTTTAGGTCCTCATCTTATTGCAGACTTTGGAATAGGAAAACTTATCATACTTTGCAAAATCCTTGCCTTCAAGAGTAGGTTATTATTGGACTTAATCAAAATCATTTCTTTTAGTCATTGTCCTTTTGTGAGACCTTTCCAACTCAAAATTCTAGTTAGGAAACCTCACTTTGTCATCTTGTCATTTTCATTTAGTCACACCAACAAGTCCTTTAATGATCCAAATTGAGACATAGACCAAGCTTTGAGTGGTTGAGTAAACCTTTCTAAAGTCCATCATAATTTCTTTGACCTTTGCATACCTTAGAACGTTCAAGTCATTTTAGTCCTCATCTTGTATACCTTATTTCTAAAAATCCAAAAAAATAGTTTTCATTGTCCTTTTGCATTTGACATTTCCTTTAGACAACATTGTCATATTTCATCTCTTATTGCCAAAAAACCCCAAAAATTTAGTTGCATTTTCATCCCTTATTCAAAAAAAAAAATCCAAAAACATAGTGTCATATCATTCCCATTCATAGACTTGGTTGTCATTTTCATCTTCCTTATTTGAGAAAATCCTTATATGGTTGAGACTAGGCTCCAAAGAAAAAGAAGACAAATGGATTATTTTGGTCAAGACACCAACCCCTATAACTTTTCCAATGACATGAACTAAGATAGACACATATTTCATTGATCCTTTCAGTGACATGAATATGTCATCTTCCTCACACAACCCCTTTGAACAATTCATACATAGAGACAAAAATGGATATGTATTTGTGGAAGACTTAGAAGCTGCAACACAAAATACTGATGTGACCTCCTTTGTGGAAGAATTAGTCTTGCAAGATTCACAAAGGTATCTAGCCATGATTTTACACCCAGGGACAAAATTGCCACGTGGGTTTGGCATTAACACCTTAAAATTAGCCTCTCCCAATCATGATGCAAATAATAACACAAACAATACCTCCAACACTAGTCAACCCCAAAATGATGCAAACAATACTTTCATTGGTGCTACCACACAAAGTGCAACAAACACCATCAATGCTACCTCTAATGGCACCTCTAATCAAAACACTTCCAATATGATCAATGCAACATCCATTGGAGGAACATCAACCATGTCACAAGCCATGTCACAATCAATGCTTCTAATGTCAACAACGTCCTCACAATCAATTGGAGCTACCTTTGGATCCTCAACAATGGGGGAAAGTTCTTCAAACCTCTTATTTAGAGCTTCATCTAGCACCATGGGAACAACATCTTCAAATCCTTTAATTGGGTTCTCAAACAATGCCATGGGAGAAAATTCACTCAACCCCTTTGGGAGAAATAAATGATGGATTTCCATTCCAGGACCCCAACCAAATGTTAACACTTCATCACAACTCAATACCAACACCGACATACCACAAAGGAAAAACACCAACATTCCCCATGGACACATATACCAATTTGGACAAGGAAACCAGATGACACAACACATGACTTCATTTGGACAACAAAATATTCAAGGTCAACATATCCCACAAATATCAACCAATATTGTTGGAGGGCACATTCCCACATACATGTCACACATCCATACCCATCAACACATCCCTAATCAAAACACGCAATACCAACAACCTTCAAACTAGAACACATTATACATTTCACAACATGTCCCACAAAAAAATCAAAACACATCTTCACAACAAATGGGGACTCATGGTATACCTATCACTAACATGTGTGACACTACGAACAACCCCATAATTGACGCACTCACATCCCAAATTGCGACCTTACAAAAATAGATGGAGAACATGAAAATTCAATAGAAAAGGACTCACACATTGTATGACCTATGTCCATACCCTTTTGACACAAGTCTACACATGCCAAACTTCCCTCCTGGATACAGGGTGCCAAACTTCACTAAATACAAAGGAAAGACAAACCCCCTTGAACACGTTTGAGAATTTACAACCAATTGTGTGCAAATCACCTATGAACATACTTATTTGGTGAGACTCTTCCCTAGGAGTCTTGCAGATCCTGCACTTGAGTGGCTTTCTATCTTACAAAAAGGAATAAAATCATGTGATGAACTTGCAGAAAAATTTGTACAAAATTATGCCTATAACATTGATATCGATGTCTTTATCACCAATCTATGCACGCTTACTCAAGAGAAAATTGGTGAGACCTTTATGCCATTCTTCCAAAGATGGAGAAGTCTATAAATTCATTGCCATGTCGAGATACCAGAGAAAGAAAAATTTGACATGTTTGTCCAAAACCTACTAGGCCCATTGAAATTCGGCTTGCAAGTTCATTGTTGTACCACCTTCACAGACTTAGTTGAAAAGGGTGTTCAACTTTAAAATTCCCTTATTGCTAAAGGAGAACTCAAATATGGCCCTAAGAACATGATCACAAACCCATCAACTGATAAAAATAAGTATTGGGTCAAGAATAAACACATCACTAATGATGGCATTGTTGACACTAAGGCGGTAAACACAATGAGTCTTGCACTCACTCTTAAGGGAGCTCAACAACAAAACGTGTCATTGATCACACCAACACCTGCTACCAATACCATTCAAAATAATCAAAACAATCAAAACCAAGTATAGTCTCATGAAACCAGGCAATTCCCAAATAGATGTACATACAATGCCTTGGGTGAACCTATTGAGGACGTCCTTAAGAAGCTCCTTCAAAATGGTGTCATCACATTACAAGACCCTAAGCCATATGACCCAGGACAGTTTAAGCCATCTTGGTGGGATGACAACACATTCTATGATTACCATCGTGCAAAAGGGCATAAAACCTCCTCTTGTCGACAATTGAGAAATCTTTTGCAAGATCTAATTGAAAACAACACCATTGAATTGGGTGGACAACAGTTTGCTTCAAACGCAGACCATACAATTCATAAAAACCCACTACAGGACCATGGTTCAAATAAACCCTCTATGTTAGGACCAAAGACTAATAACAACCAGGCCAATTACACTAGTGTCGCCTTTGATTACTCTGGTGGACTCATTATTAATCACCTTCGAGCTGCCAATGAATATGTCAATACAATTACCGTCAAGAAAGCTCCTAAATGTAATGTCACTACCCATGGAGGAAAATTCACCATAGCTAGTCCTCCTCCTCCTAGACAGTCTAAGATCACAATACCTAGTCCATCCACCAAATAGTCACAACTTGGTCCATCCGCTAAATAGTCACAACCTAAGGGACAGTTCAATCTCATTGACCAACTAGGAAAAAATGCCTGCTCAAATCTCTATACTTGAGTTATTATGCATCTCCCCTACACATAAGGCCATAATTTATAAAAATTTACAAGAATCTTTCATCCCTCATGACATTGATGTCAACCAATTTGAAGCCATGGTGGGATACCTAACCACTCCCCATCATATAACATTTTCAAACCAAGACTATTCGTCACTGAAACTGTCTCATAATGACACATTGCATATTGAAGTATTTATCCATAAACATAAGGTCAAAAAAAATTTAGTAGATGGTGGAGCAGGACTGAACATATGCTCCCTAAAACTAGTTAAAAATTTAGGCTTCTTTGATGCTTATGTAGATGCTACCAAGAGCATTGTTATAAAGGAATATGATGATGAGGAACGCTCCTCTCGGGGCATTATCACACTTCCTATCCAAGTTGGGTTGGATATTATAGATACAACATGTGAAGTCCTGCATCTTGAGCTACCATATAGCATCTTGCTTGGTTGGCCTTGGATCCACACCCTAAAAGTTGTTCCATCCACTTACCATCAATGCTTGAAGTTCCCCTTTGATGACATCGAAATCACCATATATGGAGAGCCCAATCCTTTCCAGAATTGCATAAATTTGAGGGGTATTTTAGAACATCAAGTGCCCTTCAAACGAGAAGCTTCTACCTCCAAATACATCGATCTATCCACCCTTTCCAAACCATCCACATCCGCTCCTTCATCTTCCACCACACCACCTCCCTCCATTCTGAAGGTTGATCCTACTGTCAAGATCCAAGACCAAGGTTGCGGGGAATACAAATTGAACACAACCTACTGCATCACTAAGATACCCAAGTCTCCAAAGGCTTATGGTCAACCTTGTTTCAAAATGGAGCCTAAGGGGATTTTCAAAGTTCCTTTGACGTAGATTTTTATAAAATGGGGTGACATGAGCAAAGAAGACATTGACGACATATCAACATGGATTTATAAAGA
>VDFB02170774.1:0-11682 GCA_007258455.2 Sequoia sempervirens | reverse complement strand
TCAACTGGGTTCTATTGGAGACAGAATTGACGAACAAGATTGTTGCATGCTCATGTTGTGTTAGTTTCCAAACTCATGGGATCACCTGGTGATGATTATTGGAAGCACAACAACCACTTTCAAGATGGATGAGGTGGTTGCTTCGTTGTTATCTGTAGAGATGTGGAGAAAGTCCTCTGAGATGGCTAAGGATGCCCTTGCTATTCGTGGTAGACTAAAGGAGAAAGGGAAAAATAAGGACAAGAAATCTAAGTCAAAGTCTCTGGGGAGATCTAAGTCTCCTAGTAAGAAGTCCAAGGAAAAATGTTGGAACTGTGGCAAAAGCGATCACTTTCAAAAAGATTGCAAGAAGGAGAAGAATAAAAATAAGTCTTTCTCCCAACAAATCATCCCAAGATGAAGCAGAAGCATTTGATGCAACCTTGGCACCCCATGCATCGAAAGATGTGTGGTTGATAGATTCTGGTGCATCCTTTCACATGACCTCTCATAGAGGTTGGTTTTTTGAAGTATGAAGAGTATGATGGTGGGAAGGTGTACCTAGGTGATGACTCTCACCTAAAGATCGTTGGTCATGGAAGAGTCAAAATCAGATTTCCTGATGGAAGAGTGAAGGGATAGATGGTGTCTTGCATATCCTAGTGAAAAGGGTGAAAATAGGTGACCCAAAATGGCACAATATGATTCACCTATTTCACTCTAATTTCATTCAATATGTGTACTATAATATGCAAATGAGTAACAAAAAATATAGCAAATGAGTAACAGAAATTAAATCTAACACAAATAACAGTCAAAAGGCAGGACTTAAAAGGGTCAAATGTTGTGTACCTTTCCCCAAAAGTGCTTTTTCAAACCTCACTAAGGACTCATTCGCCCTATGGTGAATGGGTCTTGGCTAGGGCTCCAAAAAATCAATTTTTGAGCTTTTTTCTTGGGTATGTGCAAGAAGTTGAGTCCACTTTTTGGCCAAAAAGTGGAAGTTTTATCTTTGATTTTCAAAATTTGTCAAAATTGACTTAAAAATTTGAAGTACTTAAAAACTAAATACTTAGATTCTAGTTTCCAAATATGTAATTTATTTTAATATCCAGATGACACAAATTGATTTTCAATAGGCATGTGTAAAAACCACTATTTAAAAGTCATTTTTTTTTACCATACCATGCACGTGTACATCATCAATATTTTGACCTAAATAATTGTATTTTTCTGAATACTTTTGGGAACTAATCTCTAACACATTGAAGAATGTTCAATATTTGTAATTTTTTAATATATTTTTTTGCTGTTTTTATTAATAAGAATTGTTGTTTTAAAATTTTCTGCAGGTACCATGCATAGACATTTGATTCCGAACTTATCATTTTTTTTATTTTATTTTTGCAAATTGAAAAGAATTTTTCAAATATTATTCTAATGCATAATTTTTTCAAAAAAATATTTTAAATCAAAAAGTTATAAAAATAATAAAAGAAATGATATTTCAAATTTATGGACCACCTTCATTAATTTCATTCAATATGTGTGCTATACACATGCAAATGAGTAACAAAAAAATATAGCAAATGAGTAAATGTGAATTAAATCTAACCCAACAAATAAAAAGGCTGGTTCAAAGGGTCAAACAGCCAGGTACCTTCCTCAAAGTAGTGCTTTCAAACTCCTCACACTCCATTCGTCTCATGGTGAATGGGTCTTGGCTAGTCTTAAAAATCAATTTTTGTGTTTTTTCAGTATGTGAGTTGAATCCAATAAAAAGTGGAAGTTTTATTCGGATTTTCAAAATTTGGTCAAAATTGACTTAAAATTCTAGTTAAAAAGGGAAGTTTTATCTTGATTTTAAAAATCAAAATTGACTTAAAATTTTGAAGTACTAAAGACTAATACTTGAATCTTAGTTTCCAACATAATTTATTTTAATATCCGTATGACATAAATTGATTTTCACAGGAAGTGTAAAAACCACTATTTAAAAGTCTTTTTTTTACCCATGCACGTGTACTATCAATATTTTGACCTTAAATAATTGTATTTTTCTAAATACTTTTTGGGAACTCCATTTTAACACATTGAAGAATGCCCGAAAATATTTTTTTGTAATTTTTTTGTTGAGATTTTGCTAAGTTTTTATTGGTCATAATTGTTGTTTTAAAATTTTCGTGTGTACGTCATGCATAAGATGACCTAAACTTATCATTTTTTTATTTTTATTTTTTGCAAATTGAAAAGAATTTTCTAAATATTGTTCACGTACAATTTTTTTTCAAAAAAATATTTTAACAAAAAGTTATAAAAATAATAAAAAGAAATGATATTTCAAATTTATGGACCAATTTCATTAGAAATAATTTCATTCAATATGTGTGCTATAATATGCAAATGAGTAACAAAAATTAAATCTAACCCAAATAACAGGCAAAATGCAGGTCTTAAAAGGGTCAAATGTTGTGTACCTTTCCCCAAAAGTGCTTTTTCAAACCTCACTAAGGACTCATTCGCCCTATGGTGAATGGGTCCTGGCTAGGGCTCCAAAAAATTAATTTTTGGGTTTTTTTCTTAGGTATGTGCAAGAAGTTGAGTCCACTTTTTGGCCAAAAGTGGAAGTTTTATCTTTGATTTTCAAAATTTGTCAAAATTGACTTAAAATTTTGAAGTACTTAAAGACTAAATACTCGGATTCTAGTTTCCAAATATGTAATTTATTTTAATAGCCAGATGACACAAATTGATTTTCAATAGGCATGTGTAAAAACCACTATTTAAAAGTCATTTTTTTTACCATACCATGCACGTGTACGTCATCAATATTTTGACCTAAATAATTGTATTTTTCTGAATACTTTTGAGAACTGATCTCTAACACATTGAAGAATGTTCAAAATATTTTTTTGTAATTTTTTTTAATATATTTTTTTTGCTAAGTTTTTATTGGTCGTAATTGTTGTTTTAAAAATTTCGCGTGTACGTCATGCATAAGATGACCTAAACTTATCATTTTTTTTATTTTTCTTTTTTGCAAATTGAAAAAAAATTTCTAAATATTGTTCATGTACAATTTTTTTTTTTAAATATTTTAACAAAAAGTTATAAAAATAATAAAAAGAAATGATATTTCAAATTTATGGACCAATTTCATTAGAAATTATTTGAAAATTTGAAAAAATAATCCAATTGAAAAAAAATTACATATTTATAATCTACACAATCTCATCTAAAATTGGTTTTAATTTCATAAAATAATTCTAAAAAAAACCATGTCAACCATATTGACAGTTTTTTCTCTCGATATTGTCATGACCTTGTGCTTGTAGGTCCAAGACTATGGGTTGGATTACCATTCCTTTTATAAGCCTAAATCAAAATGAGAAGCATGCATTGTTGTAAGAGAGGGGACCAACCACGTTCAAGGCCCCAAGTCACGGAAGGCCAAGAGTGGAAGCTTTCCCTAACTTACCTCAGCTTAACAAGATGTTGGGGAATGTGGGACGAGAATGATGAGGACTATAAAGTCCTTCAATCACCCTACAGACCCTAAATGCAAGATGGGGCTAGGCGAGCCAGTTTTCGGGTTCAACGCTACACCTCAGGAAGCTCTCTGCCCAAGGACAGAAGCACAGTCCTGGGACGACAACGTGACATGCTAGCATCTCTCAAGTGCGATGGCGTCCATACGACCAGACAACTAAAGAGATAAGGTTGAACCTAGGAAAACAAGCTAACAACCCAGATAACTACTACTAAAGAGCCCAAATAACGTGATTAAGTAAAAAAAAATACTCTCTAATGTGATAAAGTAAAAATGCAAGAGTTAGGGTGGCAAGGATGATCTCACAAAGAAACTTGTTGTAATGCCCCTCCGTGTCGGTTGTTTTGGACTTGTGTGTGAGTTTTTGTGTGCGCTTCGTTGATTACTGTGTTATTTGATTGTGTGAAAAAAATATCATATGTTAGTAGTCATGTTTAAACAATTAATTAAATCATAAGTGATTTGCAAGGTTATTTAAAATATGATTAGAAATTAAAATAATAATCAATTAAATTAAATCAAATGATTTAGAACAAATGATCAAATTAAACTAATTCGTTAAAAGTAAAAGTGATATTATTAGATAAATTGATTTAAATTGTTGAAGTTAATAATAATTATGAACAAAATTATCTTGAAAAGATAATTATTATAATAAGAAATTTAAAAGGATAAGGAGATAGGAAGCCGAAGTGTTTTAAAGCAAGAAATGAAACTTCACCTTTAGAGCAGTGGGAAGTCGAAGAGAATTGGAGAATATGAAAAATAAATAACTAAAGCAATAGATAAATATTAGTAGTAGTGGTAAAAATATTACATTTATTTTGAATCTTTCAAATGGTCGATTTTAATTATTTTAATGTGGAAGTAATTAATTAATAATGTATTGTGGAGATAATGAATATATATTCAAATAAAAGTTCAATCTTGTGGATTTAAATTTATTTAATTTTTAATCAAATGCATGATAAAAGAAAATGAAATGTAAATGCATGAAGAAGGCAACAAAAGGAATTAAAGGGATTAAATATTATTTTGATTTATTTCTTGAGATGTGACTTTTGGTATTCACTGGAAGTGGAAAAGGAAGAGACTTTTTGTGTGAGATTTTATTTTGAGGATTTTGGGTTGGTAGGGGGATTGCATTCTCTTTCCAACAGATTTTGGAGGATTTTTGTTATTGTATTGCATTCTTTCATTATTCTGAGAATTCATTGAGGAATAAGATTTGAGTTGAGGGAGGATCCCGGAGCTACTGCTGGAAACATTCGTTGGCGGAGGATTGGATCGGCAAAAGGGATAGAGCTTCTACAGATCTTCTTCAAACACAAGACGCCAAGTTCTTTTCTTATTTATTTGTTGTAGCATCAAATAAAATAGCAAGTGATAGGAATTGATTCGATGTGTATGAAATTTTCATTTGGGGTTGGAATTCAAATGTTTGTGGAAAGAAAATCTATTGGGTTGTTGTTTAATCAACGGGAATTTAACTGGGGTTCGGGATTGCTGCTTGTTAAAATGGAATTTGGTTGGGTTCTGGATTGTCAATTATTAGATTGAAATTTCTGAGAGTTTGGGATTGTTGTTTATTTAAATGAAATTATTTGTTGGGTTTTTACTGTTGTTTATTATAATGAAACTAAGATTGGAATTCTGGAAATAACCAGTAATACTGTAATTTTGGCTGGGAAATATAATTAATAAATTTAAGAATAATCTTTTTTTTTCTGGGAAAACTGGGTTGTGTATATTCTTGTTTACATTTAAATATACACAGAAAAATTGTACAGTGTATATCTGTCTCTGTTTTTGAAGTATTTGAAGTACAATATATATATATAAATATATATATGTATATATATATATATCTATTATATTTGATATATACATATATATATACCCATATATATATATGTATATATACGTTGATAAATATTGATTGTAAATTTATTTATTTTCAAAATTCGCTGAATTCCCGTCAAAATTTTGCATGTGGTTGATATTAATAAACCACCGACTGAGTGGTGATTCGGCCTCGGCCGTACCCACCACCCAGCCGGGGGTTGGTACCCGTGCGGCAGTCCGCGGACTGTCCGCAGCCGGGTGTAAATCCCGTGGTTGTTAATAGCCCGTGGCCATTCCAAAGGAAATATAAACTTTAAAATACGCGCTTTTCTTTTAAACAAAAATTTGTGTTTTGATTTTTAATATATGCATTTATGAATATATATATATATGTATGTATGTATATATATATGTATGTATATATATATATATCATATATTTATTATTTTATTTAATTATATCTTAAGTCGCAATTTCTCTGTTATATTTATTTAATTAAATTAAATTTTGTCTGTAAACAGATTGTTTCACTTTCTGGTATGAGATAAACAAAATTTTATTATAGTGGAAATGTGAAATTAGAAAGGAGTTTCTATTAATTTGTTAAATTATAAAGTTGATAGGATAATATAGTAAAAAGGCAGATTGTGAACATATATCAGCATTGATTGTTTAAATTCTTATGTGTATAGGGTGGAAATAGAATTTATCATAGAATTGAATAAGTTATCTTTTTATGAAGTTGAATCTTGTAGACTTGTTGGATTCTTAGAACATATCTATTCTCTTTTTACATTCCCTCCTCAAAAGAATTAAAATATATAAATATGTAGTGATTTTAAAAGGTATTTATGTGTGTAAATTTATTTAGATAGATTTAAGATTTTAAGGTGGTAAGTCCTTATATATAGTTTAGGTATTTTGAGTATTGTTATTATTGTCATTTTAAAGTATAAACAATTGGTCTTAAGTGGTTCTCTCAATTAATTTAAATATTGGAAGTGAGTGTTAAGTTAGTATGATGAAAGGAGAGTGGAAATAATGTTTTGAACATAAGTAGTTATGAAAGGATAATGAGTTAAATACCCAACTATTAATTAGTTTTCAATTATGTTGATAAATGAAAAGGGAAATTTAAATGTATGGGCATGGTTAGTGATTGATTAGGGTATTCTTGAATTGGATAGTTTATTGGTGAAATGGGATCTTAATCTTTTGAAAATTGACTTCCTTTATATTCATTTAATGGTTGATTTGTAAGTTCTCTTTATGGATAAGTCTTTTAGAATACTTGTGATGGTTATCATGAATTGTTTTAGTATGGGTAAGTTGTAAAGTTATTTAGTTATGGTCGTTAATTGATTGGTTAATAAATATTGTTCTCGATTGAATTTTTGGTTGTTGTTTATTATGTAAGTATTTTTGTGGAGTTGTGAGTGGTTGAGTATGTAAGGTGTTCTTAAATTTGGTGCCTTGGATGCCTGGTTGCATGCTTTTACCTCTGTTGTTGAAGGATTGTTTTTGGATGGTTCCATGTTGGTGTGAATGCCTTTGGAGGTTAGTTTTGATTCAAGGAATCCTTTGTCATTTAATTTGTGTTGCAATGTAATTGGGAACTTGTATTTTGTTGATGAGTGATGGGTAGTTGATCTTCTTGGATTTCTGATTTATTTTGTATCAAAGTTGTTTATGTAGTCTGGATGGGGTTGTTGATCTTATTTTAATGTATTCACTCATTATATTTGAATTGAAAATAGTTCTAGTGGCCTTGCAATTATTGTTGTCATTGCTATGTTGTTGATTTTATGAAGGTGATTTGTGTACCATTATAAGGGGGTTCTTGTGAGGAGAAAATTGAGGTCTCCCGTGGAATGCCTAGTTGGTGGCTTTTGGTTTCATTAAGTGATTTCGTTGAATTAAAGGTTGATTTTCTTGTGCATTTTCCTATTTGAGGTAACACCATTGTTGATTTGCAGATGGGTCTTGATGAACCTTTCCCTTTTTATGGATTTTCTGATTTACTCGCATATTTGATGAAATTTTATCCTTGTGTTGGAATTATTGGAGAAATACTCATGTTGCTTCACTTTACCCTTGTTTGTGGGTTTTCATTCTTTTGGCTTCCAGAGGCTTGAGATGATTGATAATTGATGTTCTCTCTCTTTATGTGCCCTTGATGTGGCAAGTGTTTTGGTTTCATGATTTTAAAAGGGTTGTACGGGAATTGTTGAGACTTTGATTATGTATTATAGCGAGATGGGTAATGCCTCGCATGCTTCTCAGTTATGATCTAATGTTCTTGTTATGTTGTACAACCCTTGGTTTCTTGGTTTTAGTTTGATGTTGTTGGGTCTCTAGGGAGAGTGGCTCCTCGTGGGGGCCGACGCCCCGTTTAAGGGGAAGGGCACAGGATAACCCACGAGTGAGTTAGTAATCAAGTGAAAACCTAATAATTAACTTAGGATGGTTGGGTAGTAATATCATTATAAGATTTAAAAATGGATGCCTCGTCTTCATTAGTGCTTCCGCAGACTAATGGAAGGCTGAGAAGGCCGTGGTTGGCAAGGTCGTGACCTCGTCTTCACGAGAGGTTTACGGCTCCGCATGAGTCACCCTATGGACCGGCGCCTCCAGTTGGGAGGAAGGGCACAGGATAGCCATAGATGGGGGCCGGCGCCTCCAGTTGGGAGGAAGAGCACAGGATAACCCATGTAGGACTATGCGATGACACTCTCCCCTAGTTGCCCATGTGTTTACTTTATTGTGTTCCTCTGGAAGTAGGTTATGGGAGTTGGTTTAGATTGTTGTTTGAATTGATTTAAATTGATTATTGTTTTAATACATCTTTAGTATACTTTGTGGTCTTGTTGATCTCATTTATATTTGATTTACGGTCTCGTATTTTTATGGTACTGTGATATAATGTTATTGTATTGTTTAATTAAAATTTGGAATTGTATCATGTTTATTAATTCAGTTTGATTTGGAAGTATTTCATGATCATCCTTTGGTTACTTGTTTACTAGTCATTGCTTTGATTTATGTAATAAGATTTATGATTTTAAGTTGTTTTGTTGACTCTTGGTTGTTGTTGATTATGTCATTGTAATCCTTGAGTTTTATGATACTTTTGTATGGTGTTGAGTCTTGTGGTTCCCTGCTTGGATGTTCTTGGTTGAGGTCTCTTTCTTGTTAGCTCCTAGCACAGGGGGTGGGTCTTCGGACTCACATGGTCGAGTGGAACGTGCTAAGCACCCCATTGGGTCCCTAGTCAAGGATCGAGAGGTGCGGATTGGTGCTGTTGCAGTGACTCCAGAGTTGAATTCATCTTGGAGCCAGTTATGATACTTTGTATTCATCTGTTTATTTGTATCATGTTATCTTGTGTATGGTTTCCATTTATGTTTGGAAACATTTTTGTATCATTGTACCTCTAGAACATTGTACTGTAATGTAATGTTAAACTTGGTGCGGATATTGGCCATGGCAATTGTTATTCAATGTGTTAAGTTAATCATGCATATGTTGTATTTATGTACACAGATGGTTTCTTATCAATGAATCTTCATGTATGTGTTACATTTGTTAATATTTACTTTGTTATGGATTATATCTTTGGCTTTTATTCTTTATTGTTGTTGTGTGGATCCAAGTCTCGTAATGACTCCTCGTGTACCCCAAGGGATGTATGTGTTAGTGAATCTTCTTAAATGAAATTCATGTCATGACTTAATGTGTATTACATGTATGTTATGTTTACTTTAAAAAAAAAAAATTGTGCAGTAATTATTGTTCAATTGTCCTTTGGGGTTCGCATGACGGGGCATTACAACATGGTATCAGAACCTAGGTTCATACACTGGGCACTATGTGTGCTCACTATGTAACCTTGCGCTTAGACCCGTGAGTCTTGAGTTTCACTTTTCTTTTGTCATTGTTGTGAACTTGAATTTTTTCTGTTAGTTGGTGTCAGGTCGATGGTGCAGGAAACTGATGGGAAAGGATAGGACCCTCGGTGTAGTGCGCAATGCATCGATATCCTTTCCTGTCAGGGATGCTTTATGGACCCTTGAGTTTTAGTGTGATGTGTTTCTTGGTGATGTGTTTTATGTGTGTGAATATGTCAAGTGTGTGTGAAATCTGCGATTTTGTTGTCCTTGAGTGATGAATTATGTTTTCTTGAATCTGTGAAGGTGTAAAATTTTACCCTTTTCATTGAAATTGATGTGAGTTTTGGTGTTGAATAATGGTTAAAGTGGAGTTCTTTGTGTGAAAATTATGAGTTTTAACGAAAATGTAAGTTTTTGTGGATAATTATTCTATGATTTTTAGCAAAATATAGTATCCTGAGGCTAAGATGCAACTTGAATTATTGGTACTAATGTGCAATGCTCTATGGTAGCTTTTGATTTACAGGAAGTGGGCTTCAGAAAGCATAGTGACGAAGGTAATATAATTGTAATATGCAGGTATAGATACTTATAATGTCATGTAGTAATTCATTTTGATATAGTAGATGAATTAGGTTTATGGTTAGTATCCTTATACGAATATTTCCTAACTAATTAGAAGAAAATTATTTACGAGTTACTAGAATTGTTTTGACTATTATGTGTGGGTTGGTGGGAGGGACAGTGTGGTATCACCCGCTCGCGAGTGCCCTACTATGCTGGGATTTCCTCTCACGATGTATTTGTGATATATATGTATTGTGCACAACGTTTCTTTGCATGCAGGATTGCAGGAATTAAGTCTCGATTCCACCTGCATTGTCAGGACAGGGCGAGCAATATATACACCCAATGGGTTTAACGTTAAACATAGGAGCTGACAAGAAAGTTTCCCCAACCTAGTTCATCATCTATCCTAGTGTTGGACAAATTGGTCTGGTTGCAACCCTGCCACCACTTTTGTTTTGGTATCATTTCCTTATTATTGGTTTGTTAAATTTTCATTGCTTTCTTGATGACGTTTAATTCATGTTTTAATATATGGTGATGATGTGCTTATGATCATTGATATTGTTGTGTTACCATGTTTTTGATTGAGCTCGACTTCCAGGAGTAAGTCGATGTCTAAAGGGGGGAGGATGTAATGCCCCTCCGTGTCGGTTGTTTTGGACTTGTGTGTGAGTTTTTGTGTGCGCTTCGTTGATTACTGTGTTATTTGATTGTGTGAAAAAATATCATATGTTAGTAGTCATGTTTAAACAATTAATTAAATCATAAGTGATTTGCAAGGTTATTTAAAATATGATTAGAAATTAAAATAATAATCAATTAAATTAAATCAAATGATTTAGAACAAATGATCAAATTAAACTAATTCGTTAAAAGTAAAAGTGATATTATTAGATAGATTGATTTAAATTGTTGAAGTTAATAATAATTATGAACAAAATAATCTTGAAAAGATAATTATTATAATAAGAAATTTAAATGGATAAGGAGATAGGAAGCTGAAGTGTTTTAAAGCAAGAAATGAAACTTCACCTTTAAAGCAGTGGGAAGTCGAAGAGAATTGGAGAATATAAAAAATAAATAACTAAAGCAATAGATAAATATTAGTAGTAGTGGTAAAAATATTACATTTATTTTGAATCTTTCAAATGGTCGATTTTAATTATTTTAATGTGGAAGTAATTAATTAATAATGTATTGTGGAGATAATGAATATATATTCAAATAAAAGTTCAATCTTGTGGATTTAAATTTATTTAATTTTTAATCAAATGCATGATAAAAGAAAATGAAATGTAAATGCATGAAGGCGGCAACAAAAGGAATTAAAGGGATTAAATATTATTTTGATTTATTTCTTGAGATGTGACTTTTGGTATTCACTGGAAGTGGAAACGGAAGAGACTTTTTGTGTGAGATTTTATTTTGAGGATTTTGGGGTTGGAGGGGGTTGGATTCTCTTTCCAACAGATTTTGGAGAAGTTGGCAGTCAATTTTCTGTTATAGTATTGCATTCCTTTATTATTCTAAGAATTTATTGAGGAATAAGTTTTGAGTTGAGGGAGGATCTCGGAGCTGCTGCTGGAAACATTCGTTGGCGGAGGGTTGGATCGGCAAAAGGGATAGAGCTTCTACAGATCTTCTTCAAACACAGGATGCCAGGTTCTTTTCTTATTTATTTGTTGTAGCATCAAATAAAATAGCAAGTGATAGGAATTGATTCCCTGTGTATGAAATTTTCATTTGGGGTTGGAATTCAAATGTTTGTGGAAAGAAAATCTATTGGGTTGTTGTTTAATCAACGGGAATTTAACTGGGGTTCGAGATTGCTGCTTGTTAAAATGGAAT
>VDFB02170773.1:0-11618 GCA_007258455.2 Sequoia sempervirens | reverse complement strand
TTTCGATATAACATGAAGGCATCGGTATGATCTCTTGGAAAAAGACGATAGTCTTGCCGATGGAAATACTCTTGTCTATGTAACTTGTGCACTTCATTATGACCTCTTGGCAAAAGCGGTAAGTCCTGTTGACATTGGTGTTTGTTAACGGGTGTCTTCGGTGAGACTCCCAGTGACTAAAGTCTTCTGTGAAAGGTGTGAACATTCAGAGTAATGTCTTAGTGATAGCCTAGTCTTGCTGACTGTTGGACATTTCAGAACCTTTTGAATATCGGTATGATGTCTCATCGAATGGTGATTGTCTTGTTGATGAGAAGGAACTTCGGTATGATGTCTTGGCGAAGGACGATAGTCTTGCCGATGGAAAAGTTAACATCAATATGACTCAAGCTTTGGTATGATGTCTCCATCAATAACGATGGTCTTGGCGATATTGATAGTTAGGTCTTGTGGCATTGGGAGACACGTTGCTAGTCTCACCCATTATTACGACACAAGTTGATTGTTGTTGACCGAAAGGAAGACTATCCTACGTGGTGTGAACTGGACATATTATCTTCTATGCAAGGAAGTGGAAACATCTACGATGCTGAGTTGGATGATTCGATAGTTGTGATCTGACAGTTGGAAACAAACCGATTCACAGAGCCTATTGAGAATGAATGTATATGCATTGGACGTTCTGTAGAAGTGAGCCAGGGAGAACAAGAGAAGCAAGAAGAGAATAGATTGAGAGTGATAGAGAGGGGCCGAGTGGCTGGCTGAAAAGGCCGAGGCCATGAGGTAAAACAGAGGAAGAGAGAGGTAGGGTTATGCTGCTGAATTCTCTTGATCATGTATCATGGTTGATCTTTTGTGTTGATCTGTACTGTATACTGTGTGAGGGTATTGCAAAAGTACGAAGATAGTTTGGTTTGAGAGGTTTATCAGGAAATGTATAGAGGGAGAGTTTGCTACCAGGTTGTATCCAAAATGAATAAGATGTAATCTCTGAAAAGGCTATGAGCTTGAATTGTATTGTAACATTTAGTTGCTGAATAATACAATGGCTCGATCTTTGGAGTGTGGGGTTTTTTACCCGAAAGGGTTTTCCCCACGTAAATCTTTATGTTTTAGTTTTGTCTTATCTTTCATCTGTATTGTTTGTTTCTAGAATTTATTATTGATTGTTGAATTCACATGTGCTTCTCTTAGAAGGATCAATGTGGGAAATGAACTGTGTCTGTTTACTTTAGGACATAGTTGTACGTGTCTTTGAGGTAATCTAATCAAAATTAAAGTTACCAAAGGCACTACTGTTCTTGGAGGTTTCTCCGAGATGCCCTCTATTTCCCTTTACAAATTGAAGTTAGGGGGAGTTTGAGGCCAAAATTATGTATTTTGAGGTTGTTTAGGGTCCTAAAATAATGGCTTTTTTTCCTTATACGCCTAACAACTCAAGTTTCATGAAAATTGATTGATGACTCACAATTCCAATCAATTTCATGCTTTCTTTTTTAAGACGATTAGTTCAAGTTTAGTTGAAGCGTATTTTAAGAGCATGCAAAGGTCAACAATTCAAGGAGGTCAATTCAACTCATCTACGCCAAAGTTTTCATATTAATGCTAGAGTTCACATCCAGTTCAACTATGTTGAAAATTGGATTGCATCAAATGGTTTTCATTGATGTCAACTCAGTACCAAATGTATGAGACATTTACCAGAAGCTACTTCCTATCAAAGATGTTCTTGATCATGAATCAGTGTGCTAGTTTTTGGGTCCAAATTCTACCGAAAAACAAGCTATGACTCTGATATCTTAACTATATCATTATGATTCACTTAGACAACTATATTTGAGATACTGATATGTTTTGTGTTGGGAGCAGAAAGTTATCAAAGACAAAGTTTAACTCTATACACTACATTTATTTTTCTGTTTGGTACAATTTATTTTTGTTTAGGTCCCAGTCTTGGCCAACCTAACATATGTTATGTATTAAGAAGATTAAATATACCTTGGGGATGTTTTGTATAGATCTTAGCTGACTTAATATGATGTACTACTTATATATATATATGATGTGCTGAGGAATAAGAAGCGAGTGTGAGAGTGAAGGATGAAAAAGGTGAAGTGTGAAGTGCGAGTGAGAAGTAAGCGCATGAGTGTGGAAGAAAGGTGAAAGAGGATTTGAGCATAAATATTGAAGACTAGAATAGAATTATTGAGCGACTGCTGAGAGAAGCAATACCACTCATATAGAGCTTTATTCAGAACTAAATTCTGCATGAGGAAGGTGTATTCCACCAGTTCATACTTTTGTTAGTGAGCCATAACTTTCATACTTCTGACAGTAAGCCATCTTTTGTATCTCTAGGTGTTGGACAGTGAGTCCTTATTTCAGGCAGTGAGTATTTTGTAATCAATTTTAATATTCTCTACAATGTGAGTTAAGCCTCACCGTGGTTTTTCCCCCATTATGTTTTCAATGTAAATCTAGTGTTATTGTGTTTATGAGATAGTTTCCAATTTCTTCTCTTGCACTTAATGTCTAATGATCTAAGAAGTGTTAAGGTTATGTTTCGGTAAATGCTTTATGGATTTAATTTGGTGACAACTAATTCACCCCCCTCTCAGTTGTCCAATTCAACAATTGGTATCAAAGCTTGGCCCTTTGGAATGAATTAAACAACTTGAAGGAGATCTTGGTAAGTTGAAAAAAATGGTGAAGGGATCCAACTTGGATGAAGAATTAAGAACATAGACTACAAAGTATGAAAGTGAAGATCTGAAAGAAAATTTCAAGCAAGCAGATGAATGCATTCAAAAACTAAGGAATCCGATTTAGAAGTTCAAATTGAAACATAAAGAATTTAACTAGGAACTAAAGGAAGCAAAGGAGTTTGTTGAGAATCTAAGAATGAAACTTGAAGAAAGCAGCAAGATGGAAGAGAGTTTGGAGTTGGAAATTGAACAAAGCAAGATAGAGGAAGGATGCTTGAAATAAATTATCAATCAAAAGATAGAAAAATGTGATAAGCTTGAACAAGAGGTAGTAACCCTAAGTGCTGATCTAGAAAAATCAAAAGCTCATGAAGAAAGGTTCAAGACAAGTTCTACAATGCTTGATGAGTTGATTTTATCTTAAAAACCTGCAAAGGATAAAGGTGGTCTAGGACTTGAAGAAGGGAAAAGCTTAAAGACTAAATCCGTTTTCAACAAAGTGGACAATCAAAGGAAATTTCAAGGAACCACTTATCAAAACAAGAACTGAAGGAACAACACTAGAAGGTTTCCCATTTGAGAACCTAATGCTCAAAGGTACCCATCTTTTAATGGTTTTTGTCTCTCATTTAGTAAATTCGGACATAGAGCAACATAATGTAGAAGGAGGATGAACCATAATAGAATGAGAGAATATTGGATTCTTTATTGGACAATGTCATGTCTGCAACAAGTTTGGACATAAAGCTACCAAATGTAGAAGCCAAATGATGATGAACACGTTCTATACTAGTAGAAGTATTCAATATTTTCAAGGCTACTATTACACATGCAATATCTTCAAACATAAGGCTAATCAACACATAGCAAGGATGAATACAGATTCATTTGATTAAAGATATGTTGTGTGTTATACTTGCAAAAAACTAGGACATATCTCAAAATTTTGTAGGAGCAAGGTTGGGAAGAAAACTAATTTGGAACATAAGATCAAACCTATCAACAAGATAGATCTCGAAGAAGTAAGAAGAGATATGGCAAAAATTTAGAGGAAGAAGGAAGAACCTGAGAACAAGGATGAATCAAATAATCTTGTATCTACATCCGGTGTAGATACCCCCTCCAAGAACTGAATCCAACAGTGGTTTTAGGAGGAGAAATTACAAAAAAATCTAACAAGCCCCTGATATATGAGGTGTCATGGGATGACACAAGGATAAGTGATGGATATCTTTATTTTGAAGGCATTGGAGAAAATTCTGATAGAAAAGAAGCAAATCAAGAAAATCGTGGAACTCCTCTTGGTTTACAATAAAGTAGTTGTCAAATTAAAAGGCTGAAAAGCAATGAATTCAGAATTAGGGAAAAATCAAATGAATTCAAAGAAAAGCACCATGACCTGAAGATTGTGAAAATGAGTCTATTGTACCAGGTTTTAGTATAGAGGCTTTGACATCCAAAATTTGGTTTGACATCTTTGACTGAAAGGAAGATACTGATAGAATAAAGTACTGATGATGACGTCATCAGTGATAAATTACTTCTTGCTATAAAACCCTAAAAGTGACAAGTTAAATAAGGGAATTGAGTGGTCATTCTTTTTCACATTGCAAATTGAATGAGCTAAGGAGTAAAGTGCAACTGAGAAATGAGGAGTTAGGGTTATTGGAAAACAAAAATACGAAGAAAAAAGTTGGAACAATGGAGTTGAAGGAAATGGTGGTATTTGATCTGTGCAACGACAAATTGCAAAAATTAAGTAAGCCACAAATTGATGAATTTAACCATGAAAAGATTCAAAATATTGAAGGTTTTCTTTCAGTTGAACAAATACAAAAGGTTAAGAATCTAAAACACAAGGGTTTATACATTTGGAGCGAATTTCCATACTTTTTGGATGTAGACACTTTGATTTGTCCTAAGAAAAATTCAAGGTGATTAGATGATCTTCGACAAACCCTATGGGATTACAAAGGAAGCAATTGCAACAATTACAGGGTTATGTAGTAATGGAACCATTCTAGTAAAGAAGTTAGTGAAGAACAAAGAGGTCAAAACCTTGACTGGAGTGATAGAAGATCAAAGGGCACTTCAAATTCATACTATAGTAGATCCTATGATAAGGTTGTGGCATATGACGTTTCATATAAGATTTATTTTAGAAGTAGGGAAGGCTCTACCTTAGTGATAGCTATTTACATTTTGAATCAAATGGTTGTAAAGAATGAGGATTTCGGCTTGTGTGAGTTATTGAGGAACCAATTAATGGAGAACATTACTGTGACAAAAAATGACAATTACCCTTTTCATTTTGGATCTTAGGTTATATGTTTGATGATGTATTTTCTGAAGTCATTACCATTGAAAGAGAATGTTATGTGGAAGAAAATTGTACCAATTGGGAAGCAGGTCTATTGATACTTGGAATGTCTTGCAGAGAAGGAAAAAAATTATAAATAATACTTTGCAAACAAAATAAATGCATGGAGCTCTGGTATGGTTTCCAATCTAGTTGGAACATCTGTGATAGGATCTTCCTTTGAGAAGAGGACAACAAGAAGGATTATTTCATGTTCTCCAAAAATAAAGAAGTTGAAGATAAGGGAGAAGGAAGATGAAAAGGAAGTAAAAACTATAGAAGAAATTGATCTAGTATCAATAGGCGACAAAGAAGAAGATTTTACTAAAGAGAAGGTGTTGAAGATTCTTGTGTAATTTGATGGACTGAAGAAGATTGGAGATATTTGGTTGTCTTGACCAACATATGAATAGGATGGGATCATAGAAACCTTGGCTATTTATATAATTCATAGTGATATTTATCTAAATGAATTGAAAAATGTTTTACCAGAAGTATTGATTGAACAAATTGAAGACAGACTAAAGGTACTATCACCTAGGGAAATAGAAGAAAAAGATGAGATTCAATTGGCTATGGAAGAAAGATGCAGAAATGCACAAAAGAGATTGTCTAAGACCATAAATGAAATTAAATACATGCATCGAAAACACAATTAACATGTATAGATATTGTCTCCGATGGCCTAAAGCTATCAAAAACTACATAGCAAAAATTGATGCTATTGAGCTTGAGCTAGATTCTATTGGAAAAACATATGATATCCTTAATGATAAGGATGGAGTGCAAAAGAAAAGGATCAATTCCTTACAGTTTGAACTTGTAGACACTCTGGTACAAAGGGATAGTATTGTGAAGGAATTTTGGAAAGCCAAAGAGATAATTGAATTGAGATTGGAACAACTTTTTGGTCTTCTAGTGGAAGCTAAGAAAAATAAACTAAATATCATTATCCTAGATACCCTTCTAGAAACAATTGATTCAATAGTAATGAAAAATAGTATTTGTGCAAACATCAAACTGGTAGTGGATTTCTAGAAGACATTTCTTTCGAAACTAAAAGAAAAATACAAAGAGATATTTTAGGAGAAGGATTGAGGTAAAAGAACCATTTTTTATATCACTTTTGAAGTCTTTTTTTGAAAATTTTGGTGCAAGAGGGAGATAAACCTTTATTCATTTTCCATTGATGTCAAAGGGGGAAAGAGAACATGTGAAAAATAGAAATCATTATAGCTCAGTAAATAGAGAAAACTATGTAAAGGATGTTGTTGTTGGTTTTTCACTTGTGTTTCCATCAATGACAAAGGGGGAGATTGTTAGAAATTGGATTGCATAAAATGGTTGTCATTGATGTCAAATCAGTACCAAATGTATGAGACATTTACTAGAAGCTATTTCCTATCAAAAATGTTCTTGATTGTGAATCAATGTGTTGGTTTTTGGGCCCGGATTCTACTGCAAGACAAGTTATGAATATGATATCTTAACTATGTCATTATGAGTCACTCAGACAACTATATTCCAGGTCTTGAGATGTTTTGTGTCTGGAGTAGAAAGTTATCAAAGATGGAGTTTAACTATGTACACTACAATTGTTTTTCTATTCAGTACAATATTTTTGTTTAGGTCCCAGTCTTGGCTGACCTAACACATGTTATGTATTAAGAAGATTAAATCTACCTTGGGGATGTTTTGTATAGATCTTAGCTGACTTAATATGATGTACTAATTATATATTTATATATGATGTGTTGAGCAATAAGAAGTGAGTGTGAGAGTGAAGGATGCAAAAGGTGAAGTGTGAAGTGCGAGCGAGAAGTGTGTGAGTGTGGAAGAAAGGTGAAAGAGGATCTAGGCATAAATATTGAAGACCAGAACAAAATTATTGAGCAACTGCTAAGAGAAGCAGTACCACTCATATAGAGCTTTATTCAGAACTGAATTCTACACGAGGAAGGTGTATTCCATCAATTCATACTTTTGGCAGTGAGCCATAACTTTCATACTTTTGGCAGTAAGCTATCTTTTGTATCTTTGGGTTGTAGCCCTGTTGGACATTGAGTCCTTATTTTAGTGAGCCTTTTGTAATCGATTTTGATATTCTCTATAGTGTGAGTTAATCCTCACTGTGGTTTTTCCCTCATTGGGTTTTCCACGTAAATATGGTGTTATTGTGTTTATGAGATGGCTTTCAGTTTCTACTCTTACGCTTAATGTCTAATGATCTAAGAAGTCTTAAGGTTATGTTCCAGTAAATGCTTTATAGATTTAATTTGGTGACAACTGATTCACCCCCCCTCTCAGTTGTCCAATTTAACAAACTCTCCATGCACGCTCAATGTCTTCCATGAGGTGCAACCTCTTTTAGTTGAAGAGTTCTTTTATAAGACAAAATTTTCAACTCTTTCTAGCTAGTTCTTGCATTCATCTTTCTGCCTTATGCAAAAGAGATGTATTGTAAATCATTTTGAGGATTATAGAATAATATTTTATGTATTCTCAATTATTTTTTAGATTTGTATTAGCTGAAGCACCTTGTTATCAATAAAGTTTCAGTTATTTTACCTTCTTAATATATGTTCTATTGTGTGTGGATGGGTGATTGATGCATATTATTTTTATTATTAATTAATCCTCAAATATGTTGTCTCTTTCTAACACCTTTAAGCAGGAAATCTATGTTTATGTAGGTCATAAGATTATGTCGTAAAAGCTATGATTTTGGTTGTGAGAGAAATTCTTGGTTTTCCTTCTAAATTTATGAGAATTTTTCCTTCTTATGAAACATTGATGCATGAGCATGTATAGAATTGAATTGTGTAAAAGAAATAGCTGAATAATTAAGAGTTTATGTATTAAAATAGTAGGTATAAGTCTCAAATTTTGGTGTATCAGCTCCTAGGGTTAAGTAATCTTTCCATTATTAGTTCTTCTATCCCTTTTCCTATCTGGTCAATAGTCTCTAGGAGGTTAATCAAGGGAAACAACCTACTTTGGAGGTTCATCTTCACCATAGACAACCCACAGTCTAAAGATGATCCAATGTTTCATATGATAGCTAAGTTTCACACTTGGCTAATGGTGGCATCCTCATGACAATAGTTCTCACATCAAATCCCATTTGATATCCTTGCATTTTATCTCCTCCATCTTTTGTTGCATTTGATTATACTTGTGTTGTCATAGTTTTGGCCTCTTTTGATTCAATGCAATATAACCTACATTGTCTTCTAGCTACATCTACTTGGGATGTATACTTGAGAGACATTGTTGGTTTTTTTGTTGAGTCCCACATTTCAGATTTAGGAGACACTATTGATTGTATACATCTCTTTGATGGATATAATCCTTCTTCAATTGTTGTGATGGAATACTTTTACCCTCTTGTTCATTGTCTACATGACGATCATTCTTTGTAGTTTGACATTGTTGGTGTAAATAAAGTCTTGTACCTAGTCCATTCATTACTAGGGGACTTATTTGTAACACATGTTAAGTTTACTTAGGTCCTAGGAAGGAATCTTTCTAGAAGGTGTTAGTTGTCACTAGTTGTTATCTTATCTTTTGACTTGTAACACATGTGAACCTAAGTAAGTGTGATTATTTGTCTCATGTCATATGATTAAGACACTTGTCATAATCCTATGAAATCTTGTATCTCACCTTAGCTATATAACCAAGGGGTTTCTACTACATTGTACAATCACAATCATATCATTGAATCATAATTGATAAGAATACAATTTATTCTTGTCACATTTTATTCTCTCTCTTTTAAGCTTTCCATTTGGTCTCAATGATCTTGGTAGACATAGCCAATTCTAGCATATTATCAGAGCGGGTTGGGTGCCATTGAAGAGTCTTTTTCTAAAGAGAGATACCAAATTTTGGGGTGTTCCATTTTTGGCTCTTTATTGTAGGTTCATATCGAAGGTTGCTAGTGCAAATCTAAGCTCACCATTGTATCCAAAAGGTTTGAGAAAGTTAAAATTTCCTTTTGTTTTGTCCAAATCAGACATACAAGGCCAAATCTATGAGGGTTTGAGATTGAAGAGTGGTTACCAGATCCAGAAGGTAGCTGCAATTTTGGAGCATTTTGGGTCAAAATTGACCCTGCCATCGTGTCCAGAAGGGCCAAAAACCCTAAGATCAACTGCCAAATCATCCAAATTGGAGCAAGTTGTCTAGTGAGGAAAAACAAATTTTCCCAAAGAGTTGTACTACCCCCAAGTCATCATCATTGCATCAATACAAATTGAGAAAATATATATATATATATATATATATATTTTTTGGTCAAATAGTTTTTTTTTATTATTTGTACCGATTAAACTAATTGCAAAATTTGTATTAAAAATCAAATGAGAAAAAGTGTTTGTGGGTATTTATTTCGGTCTATAGACACAAACAGTACTTTGCGTACCAGACAGGTACATAGATGCTGCAGTTGTGCCATGTGGTGATTTTTCAGGAAACCATGCATCACCGTGAGCCCCCACCTCCACAATGACTAGTCATTCAATAAAAAGCTGGCAACAATCAAAAAATTCAGCGATCTCTTTAAAACCGGCAACATTTTAAAGGCAAAGTAATTTTTCGCAGCATCCTAGGATTCTGATACCTTTTGAAGATTCTGGCAAGCGAGAAAGAATATTTTGTCACCGAAGGGTATATTCCTTTTTGATTGGTTGATGGCCATCAAATTTAATCTGGTGGTCGACTTACGTCATCCCTACATCAGCATTTTCAAAGAAATTTTTCTACCCCCTCTCATTTGCTTTTTCATTTTGGAAGGCCATTTTCAAACATAGATATCTCTGTCATTTTAACTCCTTTTTTGATGCAATATTTTTTTATTTGGATTATTTTTTCATGCTCTTCATAGTGGTGCAATCAAAATTTTGTTTTGGTCTCTAGTTTTTCTAGAAATTTCAAAATTCTCATAGGTGTTGTTGGTTTGTCCTCATTTTGGGAACTTTGGGAGCTCATATCTTGCTCCTATGGTAACATTTTTGGGTGCAATTTTTTTTGAAAGTGCATTTTTTTGTGTACTATTTAGTGGTATGATCAGATTGATCTCATTTTGTACCAAAAATTGTACTTGATTTTGTGGCCAAATTTGGCATTTGCATGTACCAAGATCAAAGATCACTTCACTGTTTTTAGCAAGTGGCAACTATAAACACACTACTCATAAAGTGCCAAATCAAATATTGCTTGGGGGGTTTCTTGATTGAGTAATTTGGGGGGGTAATCTTTTTCCTTTGTTGGCTTGTCTCTTGATTGGTCTATTGTGTGACTAAGTTGAGGAGTTTAATATGGGCATCAAAAAACATCCTATTGTAATAAGGTTAAATAAATGGAAGTTTAAGTCTTGGTGAGATGGAATCCTAACACATTTTAGGTGGCTCAATCTTTTGCGACATCTCTATGGACTAGTTCCTAAACCTTCATCAAAATGGAAGAGAGTTGTGTGGGACATAAAGACAGAACATATTTTGGGAGTAATTGGTTGTAGTTGTGATATTGATACACAAATGGCCACTGATGGTATTGAGATCCCTCATGACCTTATGACCAAACTTTGGGAGATGTATGGAGACTTGAATGAACCTCCATTCCCAAAGGATCCTATTTTAGATTGCTTGTTTCACTTATAGAGTTTCGAACTATTGATGATAAAATAGCCGAAACACTTGCTAATTGGGAAAGGTATGGTAGTTTTGATGACACTGAACCTTCTCCTCCTATAAAGACATTTATTGAGACTTTAGTTTCTATGGCTCCTAATCTAGATTTAGAGGGTTCATCATCTTCATCTATGAGTCAACATCTTGAGGTTGAGAACTCTTGTATTCCAGCATTGGCAGAATCATCTATTGTTGTACTTGAGGATACTTGTGATTCAACAGTTTTGGATCCTTGTGATTCAATGTAGCAGAACATACATAGTCTTTTAGATTTGGATATTTGTGATGGCTTCTTGACAGGTATTTCAGACTTGTTTGTGGAGTCTCATATTGCATATTTGGGAGATATCATTGATGACATTCATCTTCTCTTTGATGGAGAAGAACCTTCTTCAGTTGTTGTGAGGGAACAATTTGACCCTCTTGTTCATTCTCTACATGATCATTCTTCACAGTTTGGAGTCAGTGTGGATACTTTTGGACAACATTTGGAGGAGGCTTCTTTGTCTTCAAAGGGGATATCTTTGTCTTTGGATCATGTTCTACATTCATCTCTACTAGATTCTAGATTGTCCTCTTCAACAGTGTGGCCTAGAATGCCTGTTTGGAGTGTGACAACTTTCAACATCAACATGGAGACACTTGAGCATGCCTCAGAGATATCATCATCCATAATCAATATTCCTGACATCCTGCATACTATCATGGTTTTATTTCTTCCTAAGGGGAGGAATGTTGTTTGGCGAGATTGGATCATCTTCAACATCCAATGTTGAGCTTCTACCGTCATTGTAGAAGACTCAACATTGAGGGGGGCTGCCTTGTCTCTATTCTACTTCTCTCTTATGGGGGGGTCTTTTT
>VDFB02170772.1:0-37232 GCA_007258455.2 Sequoia sempervirens | reverse complement strand
AAAGAAAATAATTTTTTTTTTTTTTAAACATTACAATTGAACATACAAGAACATTATCCATAAACACATAACACATTACATTACACTAGTACACTTAGTTCTCTGGGGCACGCGAGGTTACTTCACAAACAACTAACTATGAAACAAAGATAACAACAACACTATTCACTACTTATAGCTATATTCAAAGATCACACAAGCTACACGAAAAGATAGAAGAGATTTACTAACTTGGCAATAGAGTCTACTTACTTAGGTCAGCTTAACATACCTCTTACATTCTATTTTATCAACAAGTCCTTGCTCCCAATGCCTATACCTGCAAGGTCTACATAACTTGGCACACACTTCAGAACAAAGATAGTTAGCACGTGATCACTAAGAGAAGCTATATAAATCAATGGATAGCTTTTACGTTACCGAAAATAAATGACAAGTCTCAAACAAGACTCAGAAGAACAGTCCTAGGGGCCCGACCTAATGCCTCGAGAGCTCATCACTCGATGGCCTTGCCTACGTATATAATTCGCAGAGGCACCGTAGTTCGACAACTTGAGCTGCTCCAACTCATTGACTGACCAACCAAGGGTTCATTCATAAGACATTCAAGGAGGAATCTACTCAAACACAAAGTAACACAACACCACAAATACACGCTAAACTCAAACCTCTATTCGTAAGCATTATGTGACCCATACAAAATTACATACTAGAAAAGTGGGTATGCAACCCTTTCTAGGGTCCATCACCCCAGACAGTTTCTTAGGCGGCTGCCACCCACTTAGGGGAAGCCGAAGACTGAAGAACAAGATAAGCATATCCTTGCAAAAATAAAATAAAAATAGCCTACTCCAATATAGGAATCAATCATGACAACAACCACAAGTGTTCTTAAAATTTGGTGCTTCATCTATTAAATAATTTACAAAATAATACAACGCTACTCATATTTAATATTGAGAAATTAAGCCAATACCCCTCCTTGATTACATTACCATTATTTATCTACTTTTCATTTCAATGTGAACTTATATTTCTAATTGTCTAATTTCACTCATCTAATAGTTTCTTCATTTCTGAAAGAAGACATAAATATGTTCCAACATTTAATATAAATACATAATCTAACTATTGAAATAAATCTCAATCCAATTAAATCATTTCCAAAGTAAACATCTAACCGGTCTACTAATTATAAAAAAAACTAGCTTATTCTTAACAAGACTTATGAATCATCCTTCCAAATATTTACCCAAACTTAAATTTCATTCCTAAAACGATTTTAGAAAATGCAGAATTATACTTCCCTAATGTTTAATAAATAAACACAACTATCTAAATACAAAATTTAACCTTATAAAATAAATGTGCCTAAGCAAGTAAATATATGTATATGTAAATATAAATACACACTCATAATCATTATGCACTTACATGTTAATATACCAATATCATATATATCTAGTTCTATCATATTTAGTTGTTGACGACACACATTACTTCATAATGTTTATTTAAACAATATTTATAATCTCACTCTAAGTATATGCATACCATTATACATGTATAGATCCCATTGACTACTTATGGTAACCTTAACTTCTCGGATAACAAGAAACAACGATACACACCTATTGACTCATATATTTCCATACGCCCATAACAGCGACTTATCCAATAGGGATAATGCCAAAACGAAGGCATGCAATAGCAAACCAATGCATGACAAAAGGATAAATATGCCTAACTTGGACTTTACACGCTATAACACGTTCCTATAACCGTCACACTGAAGGCGAGTAATAACCATAAGTGGGAAACAAGCGGATACAGAGTATCAAGAGAGCTCATGATTAAGGTTGATACAAATAATGATGTTGTTCTAGTGCCAATATAGGGCATCATGGTTCAATAGCATGCAGCCGCCATCAAGAGCGTTACAGACCAATAAGATGGCGCAAACTATTACATAAGGATAATTTTCATGGTACTGGGCCAAAGATGAAAGCTTGGGAACAGGGTATTCACGTCCCTCTGGGATAATTGTTAGGGGAGTTTTGTGAGACATTGCAGTTGCTACTGCGCTGATGGACATGGATGGAAAACGTGAAAGCATGACAAGACATGTGACTTGTTTGACAAAATGCGTCATAGATTTGTAGCCTCAGTGAATGACATGATGGTGGAATAAGAACAAAACAAATTTGATGATGAAGCTCTTAAGATATTTTGAATTAATGAAGCACAATAGGCACAACCTACCATTGTGAGCTTGTTGTGTTCAAGTGCATGAAGTAGCGCAGGTTTAGTAGGTGAAGGTTGTGCACCATAGTAACTCTTATTGCAGAATATGAACAGAAGTTTAGGCACATTATTGAAAGACCATAGAGTGGTATTTATTCTAATAGTTGGTGTATAGCTTTTCATCCACTAGCTACACCATAGACTATTATATTGAAATATGATATTATTTTACACCTGCGCGTGATGATGGTGACCATGCAAACTATGACTGCCCTATACTGGATTCAAACATAAATAAAAGTTTAGAAGATGGTCCGAAGATAGATACTTAGGAATTCATTGAAACATCTTTTAAAACATTTAAAACAAATGCAATTGGTTGGTGTAAGGAGGCTACAGACATGCATGCAAAATATTGAAATTAAAGAAGAAGCCTTATGGATTACTCGATAGAGTGCCACTAGAGATACCATCTCGAGGTTGTTGGTGGGCATACGTAGAGAACCCATGGCCAAGAAAAGGTTTCCAATGAAGCTTCGGTAAAGAAGATTGAAAATAAGAAACTTAGCAATAGTATGGCAAGCATTTCGCATGATCATACTCAAACCACACATTGTAAACTTTGCTAGTCTTCTAGGTACATACGACCACACGGTTTAACAAATGAGGTTGTGCATACTTCACACATCAGTAACCCTTATTGCATTTATAATACAATCGTATTTCAACCGCAACGAAGAAAAGATCATTTGCATCGAGCAAATAACAATCAGAAATAAAGAACGATGCCTACCTAGGTGCCTATGCTTTGAGACGGAAACGGAATACTGAGACCAATCTCCTGTAGCGATGATCCTCCTCTCCTGAATTTACCAGCCTTTCCTCCAACGGATCAACGCCAGATAAAACTCTCTAGTTGCGGGGGAGCTCTGTCCACTTGAGTATGGCATTTGGGAAGCAATGCACAGGTGGGGTGCAGAGCGTACTCACACGAGCTGCTTGTGCAATAATACCCGAATCCTGACACACTTCCTGTACACTCCGAGCACCACATCTGACTTCCACCGGGAGACTCCATTTGGAAATGGACCCAGTTTCCGTTCCCACCATGGAAACTGTGGTGCCAAACAGGAGCCGTGGCACATAATTCATGCAGATAAAAATTGCAAGCAGCGCAATTATACCCTTTTTCCCCCTTCAGTTTGATTTTTTCTTATTATTAAAAGAAGTTACAGCCGCCTCTCTTCCCAGAATACAATGAGAAGAAAAGCTACAAATAAAACTGCTTTAAAACAAAGCAAACATCAAAAAGAAAAAAAATAATTCATAATTTAATCTATTACAAAAAAAACATGCAGTTTTCTCTATCTCCTCACGCGAGGAATTTACTGCTTTATTCTAACATGGATGAAATGCAATTTTCTTTATCTCCTCACGCGAGGAAATTACTACTTTATTCTAACACTTATCCTCAATAAAATAATTAATTAAAATAATAAAACACAATTTAATTTTTAATTATCATTTAATAAACTACATTATTTTTAAAAATAAATAAATAAAACATTTAAATATTTAAATACAATTTAATCTAGCGTTTTAATAAAAATATTACCCTTATTTAATTAATTCAATCCCAACATATAAAATACCATTAGAAGTCCTTGTCCTATCTTTCTCTTCCGACTCCTTAGCCAGACTACCTGCACAACCCAGGTGAGAATGGAGGAGTACTACATCCTCCCCCCCTAAAACTCGACTTACTCCTGGAAGTCACATGACTCAAAATGGAAACATAACCACATTAGTACCAAAATTTCTCTAATCTATAATTGATGTACACCCTCTTTCTGAATCATTGCAATTAGAATCACTATTCAGCTTCACATTTGAAAACAATATTTTCTTAACTACTTTTATTTATAATTCCTTACATCTCTTACAATAACATACTAGGTTTCTGCATTAATAACAATAGCAAGTACTCCTATTAACTCAATTTTCCATTTACACAACATCATATTCAAAATATCATAGAAGGTAGAACACATCAAATGATTACTTGAAATTAACAAAAATACACACCATATCATGTTTCAGTGACATATTTAAGTCACAATTTACGATTCTCAATAATATCCAATCCATTTATATCACAGAGTCACAATATACCCACATTTAAGATAGTGTGGTTATCCCTCTTTTACATCAATAAGCAACAACACATAAGAAATATACATCTAACACATACATACACAATCACATCACTGGTAAAAGCACATCACAAGGCTACACAAGGGTCCATCTGGACACTGGAAAGCAACATACTAATCCATGATACCTAATCCATGAGCCAAGAGCCAATATCCATCTCACATAATCCATACCTCACGCTCAGTGGCTTGATGGTGTTAGGCCACACACACATGGCGAGACCATCCAAACAAGACCACTATGACCCATCTCTTGTTGTACAAGGTGGTTAGCCTCCAAGAGATAGTCATCACACATAGGTGGGTAGTGGGTCCTAGCTATAAAATAGCCTCACATACCCCCATCCTCAAGGTTCCCTGCGTCTAGTTCCTCATATACACTCACCAAGTCCGCCTCATACATCCTTGGAGAGGAATCACAATACAACACATAGCTGGCTTCGAAAACAATAAGGATAAATTAGTTTAGCCACCAAAGTCATACTTAAAAGAAAACAAAATTTCAATTTCAACAATAAAGAAATAAATGTGCATAATTTCAACACTAAATCAAATGTAACCACGAGGGCTACGACCAAATTAGATCACAAGGTGTGGCTAAACCATCACAATCAAATATAACAAGGTGTCGGCTTTCACAATCACTAGAAAATCATCAATAATTATAAAGAAAGTTCACAATCTTAGAAATTGCACTATACAACACTGTGTGACTAGATACTAGCCACCAAACGAGGAAGGAGGGAACAACGTCCGGCTATACAATAGCCTCCATGTGATGCGGAGTGAGCACGCCATCCACATGACCTAGAGTGTGCTCCTCGGCTACACTCTGCCTCGCGTCGTCACGCGACATGGACTAACCAAGTGGCCCACGCACTCCTTGGTTGCCCGCATAGGATGCGCACCTTGGCCTCCATCCTGCATCGCATCTCAGTGCGGCGTGGTCATACACCAGCCGGAGAAGGCACGCACTGGTCGTATGCCGCATGGCAGTGTGTCCGTGGCTCTGCGGAAGTAGGCACGCGCTAGACACACCCCGCATAGCGATACCTCGTGGAAAAGGCACACGCAAGTACTCGCCGTCGCCAGAGGTATACATGGCCAGGACCTACCCATATGCTAACTGACCCAAACACTGTCGAATGCAAACATGAGTATCCCTCTACAAATGTGTGAGGCCCCATTACGCTCATCACACAAGTAGGCTATCATAGCACATCTCATAGTGCACCATCACGTGTCTAGGCACGTGGCATCGTGTCCTCGAGCCCAGCTCGCTACCATCAACAACACGGCATCATCACCAGCACTGTGTCGGAACATCAGTGGGGTGTGGCATCGTATCCATTGCATCATGTCGGAACATGTGCAAATACGGTGTATGCAATACATATATGGGCATATCAATATGGGGCTACTCGAGCTTCACCTCTCATACGGACGAGATTCACTTGCTAATGTCAGTTCAACGTCCCTATGGACAGCCAGACCAATACTAACAACCAATGCTGCTATACTCAAAACTGTGGGGTTTAGGTTGTCACATATGAATCAAGTACCCTGATCTATCATAAGGGAAAGTAGTGAGTACGTTTCCTCGGGATCGGTTGAGCTAAGAATACTCTGCGTCGCAATATGCGTACGCTATACACTCCGCCCAAGGAACTTTGTGGCTGCTACTACCCCTTCACAGAATGAGGGACTAGAGAACCAAAAGAAAAGGATCCATGAAACTAGCTTTTGTCTACTCTTATATGTATAGATTTTCAACCACACGTGGGTTGGCCCTCAATCAGGTAACAATCATACACACATAGTGGTATGGTTAATCCCACACCAAATACTACAGTTTTCCCATGGATGGATACATAGTATCACCATCGCATGGCACACAAAGCAAGCACAGGGTACTCACAACACTCAATCAATGCACAGTTACTGGTTTCTCACATTTACAGGGGTTACAATTACATGCACAACTCCATTACTCTTCAAAAGATCACATTCCATAAGTACTATTTTCCATATATCTCATGATGCTACAAGCCAATATCATGATTACTATGATCACTTAACAACTCCAATTAATAAATTCACATTCACCTCTATTCATTCAGTATAACATTTTTGCCTTCATAACATATGCACATGTAGACTAACTTTTCTTCTAGGTAGAATATATAAACTGGACAACATAATGGGCTCAAATGAAACCAGAGTGCCCAGTGTTAGAACCTTTGCTCTGATACCAAGTTGTAACGCCCGTCATGCAACCTAGAGAACACAGACAAAGAAATTTTTTTATTTTTTTTTTAGACATTACAATTGAACATACAAGAACATTATCCATAAACACATAACACATTACATTACACTAGTACACTTAGTTCTCTGGGGCATGCGAGGTTACTTCACAAACAACTAACTATGAAACAAAGATAACAACAACACTATTCACTACTTATAGCTATATTCAAAGATCACACAAGCTACACGAAAAGATAGAAGTGATTTACTAACTTGGCAATAGAGTCTACTTACTTAGGTCAGCTTAACATACCTCTTACATTCTATTTTATCAACAAGTCCTTGCTCCCAATGCCTATACCTACAAGGTCTACATAACTTGGCACACACTTCAGAACAAAGATAGTTAGCACGTGATCACTAAGAGAAGCTATATAAATCAATGGATAGCTTTAACAGTCACTGTTACGTTTAATACATATATAATGAATATAAATCCAAAAATATTCATTTTAAGTAGATATTTGATAGATTTATTTATTTTGGGTAATCAATATATTTGATTCCAACAACACAATAAAAGAGCACGTCAAAAAAATAAAGCTTTAAATTTATGTTTCACAACTCAACATTATACATTCATGTATTTACCCTCTAATATTTGGTTGTTAGCATATGCAAATTTTCTGAACACACAATTTGTATTTCCATATACGGGGAGCTGCAATTATTTTGCTCAAAACCCTCTTAATATCCACTTCAAAATTTAACAAAGGAAACTTTTATTTTTTCTCTAAATCAGTTTCTTTGATGGACAAAAATAAAATAAAAATCAATACTGCAAATAAACATTATAAATTTGATGGTCAGCATACTAATGAAATAACCCTTTATCGGTCTCCTATTTTTCAACAAAGTACTATCTCTTTCCATGATACAAAGTTAACAGCAAAATGGTTGCTCTTTATATTGTGTCATTTTACAACAAATATCATGTATTCAAGTTCTCAACCCTACAATATTACCTAGAAACAAAATAGATAACAAACATTACATAAAGGCTTGCTCTCAAACCATTTTTCTTTCATGTTACAACCATCATTAGCTTTCAATATTACAACTAATTTCAAGAAATACAATGAATGAGATACAACTTAAATAGGCTTGCTCTCCACCCTCCCGTAATGGCATCATGGAGCCTCGTGGGCTCTAGCCATACCCCTGAGCAAGGAATTATTTTAGCTCCGTGATGATAATTGGAGCCTTTTCTAATTTTTTTCCAAAGGGATAGAACTAACATAGCACAAAATTCATGCATTTGGATTCTCTATTTTATATTTGCAACCAAGATCCATACACTATGACACCTTACAACCCATAAACAAAGGTAAATGGAAAGAGGAAGAACTTATCTTTTTTTTTTCTTCTAGATGAAGGAGTTGAGCTCTTGTATCCATCTTTCCTCTCCAAGCCAAGCCACCTTGATCATTGTCTCTCCAAAGAGTTGGAGTCCACTCCTCTTCTCATTCTTTCTACCATCTCCACTAAAGTTCTCCAAGAGGAGAAGTGGGTAACAACCTCCTCTTCCTTCCTCTCTAAGATATATAGGATTTTCAACTTGCAACTCTTGGAAGGGGATGTGTGGAGTGTCCTTTTTTTTCTTTTTTCTTTTTCCATAAATGAGGGTCATTTCCTTATTAAAGAAGATACATGCACTTGGACAATCCCTCAATATTTCCATCACATCCTCTCTTCAAAACTCGCCATTCTCCATAATGAGGCCTTTTCAGGAGTCAAATCATGTCCTAGGGGCACTATTGCATGCCTACTTGACCCCTACCACTATGGTATAGACCCTAAAGGGTTTATTTTTGCATCCCAACCAAGAAAATTGACCAACAACCCTCTTTAAAGACCCATTTAAGAATCTATCCGAATTTCAAACTTGGATGAGGGTTCCTAACCCCTAACCCCCACTTACACCCACATGAAACATTATCAAATACCCTCTCAACTCCAAAATAAATTATCCCTTTAATATCAACCCTCACCACTTCATCATGTTAACTTTATTTATTTCTAAGCTCTAAAAGGAGGTCAAATTTATACCCTCAAGAAGAGTCTTTTAATTTTCTCTAAATGGTTCACCCTTCCCATGCTAACACCGTTACGGTTAATAAATCGAACCTCTATCTAGGAAATCGCTGCTATTTTTTTTTAACTCCTGCTAAAATAAAGAAGATTATACTAATATCAATTTGATGTGTCACCATATTTTAAAAAAAAAAAAAGTAAATAACAACAAAGAAAATAGCTTATTTTTGAATCCAATGTAAGAAAAGTGGCGTTTAAAGTTTTCATTTAGGAGTCCCCTGCTGATCCCTTCCAGTTTAACTTTTTAAGGGAGTTCTACGTAATTCTCATGTTTAAATAATGCTTATAAAGGAAAAGAGATTATAATCCCTCTCCCTTAAAAAAAAAAAGGTCATATTAATTTAAATTAAGAGTATGTATAAGGATAAAAGTTAAAGTGAGAAAGGAAGAGAGAATTTCCTTTTATTTATTTTTAGTTTTTGTTAAAGTGATATGAAATACATATATATGTGTTTGTGTGTGAAATAATATAAGTAGTAATATAGAGTGATCATCATTATTATGGTTTTAAATTATTTCATAAATTACATAGAATAAATATGTATATAGAGGTTATTTATCTTCTTCATTTATAAATATAAAAAAAGGATAAATAAATAAATAATAGTAGTGTTTTGTCTTAGAGTAAATTCAAGGCATTACACTGTCAATTTATTTGATGAGAAAATAAATAAATGTATCATGAACGAAGGCTTGAGCCATCTTGGACACAACTTTATATTTATTATTACTTATTTTGGGATTTAAATAATAACATTATTATGGAGGGTTAAAAGTTATTTAAATAATAATATTAAGTGTTGTCTAGTGGATAAATTGGAATATATATATTCCCATTCTCCTTTAGAAATAATTGTTGAAATAGTGACTAAATAAAGAGGTTATCATTATTAATGTTCCAACGTTGATCTAATAATATTATTAATATTGGGCAATTTTGATGCTAGTATTAGTAATGTCTATATATATATACTTCCTAAGGTGGTTGGGTAGTGTTTCAATATTGTTCTTACGCTAATGAGATAATAAATTATTGTTAATGCTTACCAAGGCTTAAGAAATGAGGTTCTTGTTATGGTTCATTTGAATCCAATCTCGAGATCATTCTTTTGCAAATATGCCTAGGGGGTGTATAGGTATTGATAAAATAATACTAAGCCCACGTCTACTTGAGATAAAACTGAATGCTGCAAAGAGAGAGATGTAATTAGGAAAATAGATGATGATGGAGTTCATATCTTGAGTGGCAACAGTTAAGAACCCTATAAGCTAAATGTTATTAATAAAATTAATGTCGAACATGATAGTCAATAGCATCAAGTGTGTGGTTGTTAATTGTTGGTGTTGATACCTGTATTTGTTTTCCGTGATAAAGAAATTTTTAAAAAAAAAAAATGGTGTTTTTCTAGCAAAAATTTTAGGCATGACACTTGGTATCAGAGCCCAGGTTGCAATACTGGGTACTCTGGAATTAAGATGGGTCCTATCTAATGTGTACATGGTCATCAAGCGAATGTCATTACAACAACTAAGTTTTCAAATGACCCCAACCTAATGAATTTTGGGTCTATCATGTGTGAAAACATTGGAATCTAATTGAAATTAACCATCTTTATTAAAATTTATAAAGACATGTGGACCAAACTTTAACCATTCTAGGTATTTAATTAATGAGAAGTAATTGGAAAGAAACTCAAACTGGCAAAGGTGAAACCTCCAAGAATATTGTGGTCATATAAAGTGATGTGCATGTTAGAAGGTATTTTAATCCATTTAATAAGTGTTATTGAACCTATCACTGTTGATGCCCTCTCCTAAACGTTAAAAAGGTAGATATTGTGTTAAATATGGTTATTAGGGATTTTCATGAGTTAGTGAAATAATATGATACACTTCAATATCTTTGATTAAAGAAACCTAAATTCTTCTACCAAAAGGGCATTAAGGATGTTGATAGAGAAGTTGAATTATTTGAATTAATGTGGATAGTAAAGTATACCCTTGAATAATAAAATAAATTATTGTATAGTTCAACTTTAGAAAAGTAATCATCATTTCAAACTTAGGAAATATAAGGGAGTATTTTGAGACTATTGATTGATTCCTCCTAGTGAACCTTAGGCAAGGGTTAAATCAAAAATCATAGTTATCCGTAATCGAGAAAGATGAATAGGGGGTTAATGTTTAAATTAGAGGCAACATGATTAAGAAATATTATCTTAAACTGAGAAGGTTGTACTAGAATTTTCTATATGTTCTCGAGTAACCTTAAGATGAAGGATCGAATTACACCAATATTCCTAGCATGTTTCTAAACCTAGTTGTAGAATAAGTTTTTCGTAAGCATCATTTATTAATAAACTATATGTTCAACAAAGAGTACCATACTAGACAATTTTATAACTCTCGTCATGTATACATTTCAAACACATCTAGTGTTAATTAGATAATGGATAAAGAGGAAATTAAGGATGTACAATTTGGAAGTGCATAATCCTTGGTTCTACATGATGATATCTAAGAGCAACTTAAGGATATGTTAGAATCGATCTTGCGCCCTTACCTCATACATCAATAACACATAAGCCTCTTAAAGCTCATTTAAATCATGATTCAACATAAGAAAGAGTCCCCCTATTGAATGTTTGGGATTCTAAGGTGAGTCAACTAATGGTTGGTAGATAAGATTGCATGAATAAGAATGTAAACTAATGTTTGAAAACTTAAGGTGCATAGTAAACCCTGTTTAGAAAAAGGATCAAAACTAGATGCTACATAGAATTGAAGGGTGAAACAAAAAAATTAATTAAGAACTTTTACAAGTAAACTATGACCTAGTAAAATTAGTGCAACTATAAAAACTGCCAAACTCTTATGTCCTATTGTTCAAAGATTAAATAGTAAATGAAGCAACATGATTTCTATGATTCAAGTCAAAGGTGAAGGCATAGAAGAATACGATTGAAATAAAATTGTTAAGGACTAGCAAATATGATGTTTAATTCACCCCCCTTACAATAATTAAACATAAGAAGAATTGTGAAGAGATCCTTTCAAAATGAGAATTTGGAGTTAAAATATTATCTAGAACTCATGCTATTACTACTCTCTTATAAATGAGTTAAGAACTAAAGACTTGTCATTGCCCAAGTAAGAAAGGATGCATGCCATAAATAGGAAGTAATAACACACTCAATTACGCGTTGACCTTGAAGGTCGTGTGCATGTCATAAGGATTGAATAATAATTTGTATGAAATTATAAATTGAGTAATGAATTATGTGTGGCTCATGTTGTATTATGTGATGGGAAGGTTAAAATATAGATAAGAGACACTATAGTAGACTTGTAAAACTTCTAACTAATGTTGTGTATTCTATACCATTGACTATATTTACTCTTTAAGGGAAGAAAATTTACAACCAAATGTAAAGGAGGAGACTTTAAGTTAGGTAAAACTTTTAAGACTTTTACTTATTATTCATCTTATGAGATTAGATGGAGCTATGATTGTGAAAATGATGATTATGGAAACATGATTGAATGGTTCAACCTTGGATAGCAAAACACAAGATTTATAAAAGAAATATTAAAAAGTTGTGAGAACTACTATTCCATGATTTGTTGTGTGTTATATGCATTGAGTTTATTTATTTGTATTTACTTTTTTCTTTTTTTTTTGTCTCATATTGTGATGTTTCAAATGAAAATGGTTAATTATCTTCCTTACTAAGTAGGAAACTTTCTTTAACATGTGTGAAAAACATAGTGGTATTACCTGTATGGATATGTTGTGAACATAATAAACATAGTTGAATAAAATAAAAAGAATGGCATGATAACTATAAAAAAATAAAAATAAAAAAATTGATCTTTATTTTAAAGTGATGCCAAACACTAACTTAGCAAGATGGAAAGTGTGGTGAACCAAGTATTGTTGAGTTCTAAGAAGTTGGAGTAATATATCTAAGCTAATGTTGCACATCGTCTAGTGATTTCTTTTACTTATGCAAGTGAGTGGATATCTTCAAAATTAAGAAGAAAAGTGAATATTGTTTTAAGAAAGTATCTAGAATATTTAAGTGTATTACTTTGTTCTATAATATGGTGAATTTTGTAAAAGTGTATTGTGTTAAGACTTGTGAAGTGGAAAACTAGTAAATGTGATGTGCCCCAATTATGAGATACAAGGTATCCAACTTGGGATAAGGGTGAGGGGATGTCATGTATGATCCCCCTATGTGTACCCTTTGTGATGGCCTTTATGTAAGCTAGCTAGTTGTGAGCTCCAATGAATGTGTTAAGTGTATAAGTGTGTCTATTAAATGAAATGTGATGTATTCCTTTGTGTTAGTTTTATTTATATGTTAAATGTGTACCCCTAGCATTTGGTTCCCCCCCTTATGGGAGTGCGATGCCAACTAGTGTAAATAGGGGTTGAGAGGCACATGTTCTCCCATTGGGAAATTATACGCTCAGGGCGTTGTCCCTAATCCTGATAAAGGATCTATGTTGAGTCGTTGTAATTATCCCATGGACGTTGACCGTGGCCAACTCCCCCACATATGAGAGCCACAATTGTTGGTTCATAGTGCAAACCTATTCCTTGATGTTTATAACCCATGGGTAAAGGATGGAATTACATGGACCACCTATGATTCATATTTATGTGGTTGGGGACCACCAGCTATTCATATTCATGTGGTCAAGGACCACCAGTGATTCATATATTATGTGGTCGGGGACCACCAACTATTCATATTCATGTGGTTGAGAACCACCGGTGATTGGTATTTATGTGGTCAGGGACCACCAGCTATTCATATTCATGTGGTCAGGGACCACCAATGATTCATATATATATGTGGTCAGGGACCACCAATTATTCATATTTATGTGGTCAAAGACCACCAGTGATTGCATGCTATTATACTTATGTGGTTAGAGAACCACCATTCCCCTCCTCCCCTTAGGTGGCTTATCAAGTCACGTGGTGCTCGTAATGTGTAGTTTTTATTGTTGGAATATGAATTATTGGTAATTCTTGATTGATGTTTTATTTTATTATGTGCCAGCAATGTGGACTTTTCTATTTATTGTATTAGGCTATTTAGCCACTTGAAGGTTGTTATAGTCCGAATTGCCTCAAGGACTTATTTAATTTCATTTTTGAATTAAGATTGGAATGTTGAAATGTAGCTACAATTGATCTTTATTTCGTTTTCTCTTGATTTTATAATTTTATGTTTTATTGAAACGTTGGTTTATGATCTTATGATTTCTCAACTTGAGGCTTTCTTAATGTTTTCTAACTGTTGGTGAGTGTGGTGTAATGTGACATATGTAAACTGCCATATCCCGGGGGGTTCCCTGGCAGGTTGTATAGGGGAGTAGATGTGTTGGGGAATTGTTTTTCTTTTTTGAAAGGGGTTGTGAATGGGACCGGTATGGGACGGTCATTAATCCATTCTTCCCCTCATTCTATGATTATTCTTATCTATATGGAGGAGTCCTTAGAGAAGGGCCTCGAGTGGTATCCAAGAATATCTATCCTTGTAAATCCCATTGAGCCCTATCATGTGAACTATGTGTAATTGTTGTGATGTATGGGTAAATTTGTAAATAAATTACATGTGGAAATACTTGACTGTTATGTGAGAAAGAAAGTGAGTTAAAATTGAGAATGTTAGTTTTGGGACATGAATTGATATTAGAACAAAAATATTTTCTAACATCATGAGTGATGTTTATGATGCAAAAGAGAACCTTGAAGGGTATCTAAGGATGTTAATGTGTTGGATACATATTGATTTCAAGAATAATAACTACATGGATGACTACTAACTTTTGTTATAATGTGACTATATTGAATAAATGTTCTATGGTGGAAAATTATGTTCTCAGCATTTAGATGCTTAATTCATGAAAGGGATTAATTTAATGTCTGCTTAATGGTTGAATGCTATGATTTCTTCAGCAAGAAAGTAGAGTAATTTATATTCTAATAGAGTTATGTGCATTGCTACATTGAGATTTATTCTCTTGACCTTAACGACTTCTGGGAGGAAGTCTAAGCTAAGGGGAGGGGGATGTAAGACCCCGCCTCGTAGGTACTTAATACAATCCTAATTTGTTATATGCCTTTCTTGAATCGATGATTAGATATATTATGGATGATAAATAAGGTGATCTTTTGGTGATATTCTAGCATTTAATTTTGACATTTTGTTTATCGTCACTACCATGAAGGTGGAATGCACTCATATATTGTGAAAAGCGAATTGAAATTTTAAATGGATTATTATATAGCTAAAGTATAAAATATTTAGTTAACAAATTTATGTGATATCAAATTGTTACTTATGATTGTGTTCGTATTATGCAGGAAGGTAACGGTGTTAGCATGGGAAGGGTGAACCATTTAGAGAAAATTAAAAGACTCTTCTTGAGGGTATAAATTTGACCTCCTTTTAGAGCTTAGAAATAAATAAAGTTAACATGATGAAGTGGTGAGGGTTGATATTAAAGGGATAATTTATTTTGGAGTTGAGAGGGTATTTGATAATGTTTCATGTGGGTGTAAGTGGGGGTTAGGGGTTAGGAACCCTCATCCAAGTTTGAAATTCGGATAGATTCTTAAATGGGTCTTTAAAGAGGGTTGTTGGTCAATTTTCTTGGTTGGGATGCAAAAATAAACCCTCTAGGGTCTATACCATAGTGGTAGGGGTCAAGTAGGCATGCAATAGTGCCCCTAGGACATGATTTGACCCCTGAAAAGGCCTCATTATGGAGAGTGGCGAGTTTTGAAGAGAGGATGTGATGGAAATATTGAGGGATTGTCCAAGTGCATGTATCTTCTTTAATAAGGAAATGACCCTCATTTATGGAAAAAAATAAATAAATAAAAAGGACACTCCACACATCCCCTTCCAAGAGTTGCAAGTTGAAAATCCTATATATCTTAGAGAGGAAGGAAGAGGAGGTTGTTACCCACTTCTCCTCTTGGAGAACTTTAGTGGAGATGGTAGAAAGAATGAGAAGAGGAGTGGAGTCCAACTCTTTGGAGAGACAATGATCAAGGTGGCTTGGCTTGGAGAGGAAAGATGGATACAAGAGCTCAACCCCTTCATCTAGAAGAAAAAAAAAAGATAAGTTCTTCCTCTTTCCATTTACCTTTGTTTATGGGTTGTAAGGTGTCATAGTGTATGGATCTTGGTTGCAAATATAAAATAGAGAATCCAAATGCATGAATTTTGTGCTATGTTAGTTCTATCCCTTTGGAAAAAAATTAGAAAAGGCTCCAATTATCATCACGGAGCTAAAATAATTCCTTGCTCGGGGGTATAGCTAGAGCCCACGAGGCTCCATGATGCCATTACGGTAGGGTGGAGAGCAAGCCTATTTAAGTTGTATGTCATTCATTGTATTTCTTGAAATTAGTTGTAATATTGAAAGCTAATGATGGTTGTAACATGAAAGAAAAATGGTTGAGAGCAAGCCTTTATGTAATGTTTGTTATCTATTTTGTTTCTAGGTAATATTGTAGGGTTGAGAACTTGAATACATGATATTTGTTGTAAAATGACACAATATAAAGAGCAACCATTTTGCTGTTAACTTTGTATCATGGAAAGAGATAGTACTTTGTTGAAAAATAGGAGACCGATAAAGGGTTATTTCATTAGTATGCTGACCATCAAATTTATAATGTTTATTTGCAGTATTGATTTTTATTTTATTTTTGTCCATCAAAGAAACTGATTTAGAGAAAAAATAAAAGTTTCCTTTGTTAGATTTTGAAGTGGATATTAAGAGGGTTTTGAGCAAAATAATTGCAGCTCCCCGTATATGGAAATACAAATTGTGTGTTCAGAAAATTTGCATATGCTAACAACCAAATATTAGAGGGTAAATACATGAATGTATAATGTTGAGTTGTGAAACATAAATTTAAAGCTTTATTTTTTTGACGTGCTCTTTTATTGTGTTGTTGGAATCAAATATATTGATTACCCAAAATAAATAAATCTATCAAATATCTAATTAAAATGAATATTTTTGGATTTATATTCATTATATATGTATTAAACATAACAGTGACTGTTAAATGATATAGTAATATATGCAAAAATGTATACACTCAGAACAAAACAAAGTAAAATAAATCAGTATGCTACCTAAAGAATCTGGTAAAAAAAAAAAAAAGAATGGCATCCGACTAATCCTATTAACTCTCCATACACTTGACTTACCCAAGCAATCAGTGGGTCATTCTGCCAAAAGTATCTGGAAGGAACAAGGACTTTCATCTCACCATAACCAGAAGTTACCTTAGGGTTTGCTTGTTAGCTATACACTGTTTAAAATATATGAATATAATTTTATGTGTTAAAATTCTGAGATTTAAGAACACAATAAAACCAAGAAGAGTTGTTCCACTAACACAGCATATATATAAATAATAAATAGGCAAATAAATAAATTAATACAAATGATGTTGGGAAGATAATAAACACATGTATTTCCCCATCGCTAAACAGCAGCTCTAAGATGTATTTTCCTTTACAAAGCCAATAATAATAATAATAATACTCAGCAATTACAGTAAAGAAAGTGATAAAAAAATAGATTTCTTGTGAGCTCAAAAGGAGTTAATAAAATGAACACGTCTGTAGAAATCGTCAGGCTGTAAGATACGTCTTGGCGCTGGCTTCTTCTATGACTGAAGGAGGATATCAATCCTCAGATTGTTTAGGTTTGGAATTCCTTTCTTCACCACTCGACCCTTGAGTCACCAGAATCGTCTGCTGCTATACACTATCCATGTCTTCCCTTCACTGCCATAACCCCTTATGCATCGCCTTGCTGAAAAAAATAAAAAAAACAATAGGGAGGAAAAACAAAAAAAACAACACAGCATATAGGGTTCGACTCCTTGTTGGTAAAGTAGAAATAAATCTGAGGCATTGAGATTTGGCATTCCATACTCACCGGCATCTTAATTAGAGGATAGTGTAGCAGTCAAATGGTAGGTAAGGAGATATCGAACACCATCATAATAATTACTAAATTGGCCTGGAATGAATAATGGCCTTCGTTAGGTAGGATCTTTAATAATAATGAGAGATATGGCGATTGAGGTATAGACCCAGGCATGACTCATTTATCCACCTACTCTTCTGTAGCTGGCGGCTAATCTTTATGGACTCATGGCTCGAGGGATGGATGGTAGCAATGAGGGGTGGGTGGAATTTAATTATTGAGAATGACTTTTGGATTTGGAGCTGAGAAACTCCTTTCCTAAAAATTGTTTTTTTAGAAAATTTATTGTGCTTGTCCATAACTTGTACGCGAAATTGAGGCCTATCGCTTTCATTAAATTCTGATGTGGTTTCAACTTCAACTGCAGCTAGTAGAAAAATGATTGATAGAAATCACATTCCGGCACCAAAGAAATATATAGAAAGGAAAGAAAATAATAAATTTTAATCACTTTTTAAAACCTCGCCCAAAACTCCATGCAATTTCTAGAAAAGTGCATCAACATTTCTGTTGAAAATTACTTCATCATGTTACATAACAAAAATGGTATTATCTGTTTCTTACATGTATTGCACTGTAGCTCCACTTCCCTAAATTAGGCGTTGGACATATCTGTCTCTTAAGGAAAATCTTGCTGATAGTAATCGTCAAGGGGATGGCAATGTTTAAACGGAAGATAAATAAGCAGGATGGATAATGGGTGGAAATAAAATTGTGAGCGTGAGCAGTATTTGGTTCAAATTTGTCCATGGATTAAATACCTATACAACTGTAATGTCATTTCCTACTACACCCTTTAATCCGCATAAGTCATGGTAATAATTTACGTTGTACGTTCGGGAAACTGTGGTAATTGTTTCTTCAGTAGTAAAAGGGAATTGAATGCTTGAACAACTCAGTGCTACTCTGCAGCTCAACTTCTGTTCTTCCTCAACGCCACACTGTATGAGTGTACTTTGAAGGCTGGACCCCGTATGAAAGCTCCGAAAAAAGAAAAAAAAAAAACAGTGATGGAATTATCAATTAACTCGGTTAATAAATCGAACCTCTATCTAGGAAATCGCTGCTATTTTTTTTTAACTCCTACTAAAATAAAGAAGATTATACTAGTATCAATTTGATGTGTCACCGTATTTTAAAAAAAAAAGAAAGTAAATAACAACAAAGAAAATAGCTTATTTTTGAATCCAATGTAAGAAAAGTGGCGTTTAAAGTTTTCATTTAGGAGTCCCCTGCTGATCCCTTCCAGTTTAACTTTTTAAGGGAGTTCTACGTAATTCTCATGTTTAAATAATGCTTATAAAGGAAAAGAGATTATAATCCCTCTCCCTTTAAAAAAAAAAAGGTCATATTAATTTAAATTAAGAGTATGTATAAGGATAAAAGTTAAAGTGAGAAAGGAAGAGAGAATTTCCTTTTATTTATTTTTAGTTTTTGTTAAAGTGATATGAAATACATATATATGTGTTTGTGTGTGAAATAATATAAGTAGTAATATAGAGTGATCATCATTATTATGGTTTTAAATTATTTCATAAATTACATAGAATAAATATGTATATAGAGGTTATTTATCTTCTTCATTTATAAATATAAAAAAAGGATAAATAAATAAATAATAGTAGTGTTTTGTCTTAGAGTAAATTCAAGGCATTACACTGTCAATTTATTTGATGAGAAAATAAATAAATGTATCATGAACGAAGGCTTGAGCCATCTTGGACACAACTTTATATTTATTATTACTTATTTTGGGATTTAAATAATAACATTATTATGGAGGGTTAAAAGTTATTTAAATAATAATATTAAGTGTTGTCTAGTGGATAAATTGGAATATATATATTCCCATTCTCCTTTAGAAATAATTGTTGAAATAGTGACTAAATAAAGAGGTTATCATTATTAATGTTCCAACGATGATCTAATAATATTATTAATATTGGGCAATTTTGATGCTAGTATTAGTAATGTCTATATATATACTTCCTAAGGTGGTTGGGTAGTGTTTCAATATTGTTCTTACGCTAATGAGATAATAAATTGTTGTTAATGCTTACCAAGGCTTAAGAAATGAGGTTCTTGTTATGGTTCATTTGAATCCAATCTCGAGATCATTCTTTTGCAAATATGCCTAGGGGGTGTATAGGTATTGATAAAATAATACTAAGCCCACGTCTACTTGAGATAAAACTGAATGCTGCAAAGAGAGAGATGTAATTAGGAAAATAGATGATGATGGAGTTCATATCTTGAGTGGCAACAGTTAAGAACCCTATAAGCTAAATGTTATTAATAAAATTAATGTCGAACATGATAGTCAATAACATCAAGTGTGTGGTTGTTAATTGTTGGTGTTGATACCTGTATTTGTTTTCCGTGATAAAGTAAATTAAAAAAAAAAAAAATTGGTGTTTTTCTAGCAAAAATTTTAGGCATGACACACGTGATCACTAAGAGAAGCTATATAAATCAATGGATAGCTTTTACGTTACCGAAAATAAATGACAAGTCTCAAACAAGACTCAGAAGAATAGTCCTAGGGGCCCGACCTAATGCCTCGGGAGCTCATCACTCGATGGCCTTGCCTACGTATATAATTCGCAGAGGCACCGTAGTTCAACAACTTGAGCTGCTCCAACTCATTGACTGACCAACCAAGGGTTCACTCATAAGACATTCAAGGAGGAATCTACTCAAACACAAAGTAACACAACACCACAAATACACGCTAAACTCAAACCTCTATTCGTAAGCATTATGTGACCCATACAAAATTACATACTAGAAAAGTGGGTATGCAACCCTTTCTAGGGTCCATCACCCCAGACAGTTTCTTAGGCGACTGCCACCCACTTAGGGGAAGCCAAAGACTGAAGAACAAGATAAGCATATCCTTGCAAAAATAAAATAAAAATAGCCTACTCCAATATAGGAATCAATCATGACAACAACCACAAGTGTTCTCAAAATTTGGTGCTTCATCTATTAAATAATTTACAAAAGAATACAACGCTACTCATATTTAATATTGAGAAATTAAGCCAATACCCCTCCTTGATTACATTACCATTATTTATCTACTTTTCATTTCAATGTGAACTTATATTTCTAATTGTCTAATTTCACTCATCTAATAGTTTCTTCATTTCTGAAAGAAGACATAAATATGTTCCAACATTTAATATAAATACATAATCTAACTATTGAAATAAATCTCAATCCAATTAAATCATTTCCAAAGTAAACATCTAACCGGTCTACTAATTATAAAAAAAACTAGCTTATTCTTAACAAGACTTATGAATCATCCTTCCAAATATTTACCCAAACTTAAATTTCATTCCTAAAACAATTTTAGAAAATGCAGAATTATACTTCCCTAATGTTTAATAAATAAACACAACTATCTAAATACAAAATTTAACCTTATAAAATAAATGTGCCTAAACAAGTAAATATATGTATATGTAAATATAAATACACACTCATAATCATTACGCACTTACATGTTAATATACCAATATCATATATATCTAGTTCTATCATATTTAGTTGTTGACGACACACATTACTTCATAATGTTTATTTAAACAATATTTATAATCTCACTCTAAGTATATGCATACCATTATACATGTATAGATCCCATTGACTACTTATGGTAACCTTAACTTCTCGGATAACAAGAAACAACGATACACACCTATTGACTCATATATTTCCATACGCCCATAACAGCGACTTATCCAATAGGGATAATGCCAAAACGAAGGCATGCAATAGCAAACCAATGCATGACAAAAGGATAAATATGCCTAACTTGGACTTTACACACTATAACACGTTCCTATAACCGTCACACTGAAGGCGAGCAATAACCATAAGTGGGCAACAATGCGGATACAGAGTATCAAGAGAGCTCATGATTAAGGTTGATACAAATAATGATGTTGTTCTAGTGCCAATATAGGGCATCATGGTTCAATAGCATGCAGCCGCCATCAAGAGCGTTACAGACCAATAAGATGGCGCAAACTATTACATAAGGATAATTTTCATGGTACTGGGCCAAAGATGAAAGCTTGGGAATAGGGTATTCACGTCCCTCTGGGATAATTGTTAGGGGAGTTTTGTGAGACATTGCAGTTGCTACTGCACTGATGGACATGGATGGAAAACGTGAAAGCATGACAAGACATGTGACTTGTTTGACAAAATGCGTCGTAGATTTGTAGCCTCAGCGAATGCCATGATGGTGGAATAAGAACAAAACAAATTTGATGATGAAGCTCTTAAGATATTTTGAATTAATGAAGCACAATAGGCACAACCTACCATTGTGAGCTTGTTGTGTTCAAGTGCATGAAGTAGCGCAGGTTTAGTAGGTGAAGGTTGTGCACCATAGTAACTCTTATTACAGAATATGAACAGAAGTTTAGGCACATTATTGAAAGACCATAGAGTGGTATTTATTCTAATAGTTGGTGTATAGCTTTTCATCCACTAACTACACCATAGACTATTATATTGAAATATGATATTATTTTACACCTGCGCGTGATGATGGTGACCATGCAAACTATGACTGCCCTATACTGGATTCAAACATAAATAAAAGTTTAGAAGATGGTCCGAAGATAGATACTTAGGAATTCATTGAAACATCTTTTAAAACATTTAAAACAAATGCAATTGGTTGGTGTAAGGAGGCTACAAACATGCATGCAAAATATTGAAATTAAAGAAGAAGCCTTATAGATTACTTGATAGAGTGCCACTAGAGATACCATCTCGAGGTTGTTGGTGGGCATACGTAGAGAACCCATGGCCAAGAAAAGGTTTCCAATGAAGCTTCGGTAAAGAAGATTGAAAATAAGAAACTTAGCAACAGTATGGCAAGCATTTCGCATGATCATACTCAAACCACACATTGTAAACTTTGCTAGTCTTCTAGGTACATACGACCACACGGTTTAACGAATGAGGTTGTGCATACTTCACACATCAGTAACCCTTATTTCATTTATAATACAATCGTATTTCAACCGCAACGAAGAAAATATCATTTGCATCGAGCAAATAACAATCAGAAATAAAGAACGATGCCTACCTGGGTGCCTATGCTTTGAGACGGAAACGGAATACTGAGACCAATCTCCTGTAGCGATGATCCTCCTCTCCTGAATTTACCAGCCTTTCCTCCAACGGATCAACGCCAGATAAAACTCTCTAGTTGCGGGGGAGCTCTATCCACTTGAGTATGGCATTTGGGAAGCAATGCACAGGTGGGGTGCAGAGCATACTCACACGAGCTGCTTGTGCAATAATACCTGAATCCTGACACACTTCCTGTACACTCTGAGCACCACATCTGACTTCCGCCGGGAGACTCCATTTGGAAATGGACCCAGTTTCCGTTCCCACCATGGAAACTGTGGTGCCAAATAGGAGGAGCCGTGGCGCATAATTCATGCAGATCAAAATTGCAAGCAGCGCAATTATACCCTTTTTCCCCCTTCAGTTTGATTTTTTCTTATTATTAAAAGAAGTTACAGCCGCCTCTCTTCCCAGAATACAATGAGAAGAAAAGCTACAAATAAAACTGCTTTAAAACAAAGCAAACATCAAAAAGAAAAAAAACTAATTCATAATTTAATCTATTACAAAAAAAACATGCAGTTTTCTCTATCTCCTCACACGAGGAATTTACTGCTTTATTCTAACATGGATGAAATGCAGTTTTCTTTATCTCCTCACGCGAGGAAATTACTGCTTTATTCTAACACTTATCCTCAATAAAATAATTAATTAAAATAATAAAACACAATTTAATTTTTAATTATCATTTAATAAACTACATTATTTTAAAAAAAAATAAAATAAAACATTTAAATATTTAAATACAATTTAATCTAGCATTTTAATAAAAATATTACCCTTATTTAATTAATTCAATCCCAACATATAAAATACCATTAGAAGTCCTTGTCCTATCTTTCTCTTCCGACTCCTTAGCCAGACTACTTGCACAACCCAGGTGAGAATGGAGGAGTACTACATCCCCCATCTGGGAAGGAGTTTTGGTGTTTCATTGTTCAATGGGTGGGAAAACCCATATCAAATTTGTATCATGTGATTCATCCAAAATATAGTGTTGCAAATAATCTACTATTGTTTTTGCCAACAAGGAGGGGAGATTTCCTTTATTATAAAAAAAGAAAAGAAAAGAAAAGAGAAGTATATTTTGTTTAAGAGATTAACTGTTATTTTGCTTTAAAAAGGAAAGAAAATTTTTATAGCTATTCTATAGCTTGAGAAATATAATATGTTTCTATCAGGAGCTACATGCAACTGGTTAAGAGAAATGATTACAAGCAGTTTGTTATTTCAGATCAAGTCTAGGTGTGATTTTGTTTTAAAAGGCACTGTCATCTATAAGTTTACATTTCCTATCCTAAGCAGTCTTCCCTTTGATACATGAGGAATTGAAATTTGATACTTAGTTATAAAAAAAGAAATAAAGAAAGAAAGAGATTAGAAAAGCATTTTTCATGTCAAAAAAAATAAAGAAAATATTATTATACCCATATAATATTTGCATTTTGACAGTTACAGAAGTTTAATATTAGAAGGAAGCTATAGAAAAGGAAATTTGTTGCAACCCTTGAAAACCCCAGTGTGACATAAATAACTAGAGTGCAGAGCAAGATACTGGGTTATTTTCTTACATAGCTAATTTTTGCAGATATAGCTTTATTTTAAATGAAAGGTAACAAATAGATTTAATGATTTTATTTTTTATTTTTATTTTTTTTCTTCTTCCCTTATATAAAATAAGACAGATACATTTCACAGAGGCCTAGAATACTGATCGCACACACAGTGGTGCACTCAGCTATTTGTTGTTCCTTTGAGAGAGAAGTGAGTAAGGTTGTAGAAAACATAACCGAGATTAGATGTCCTATATTTCCAAGTAACTTGCCAGAAGCCATATGCCTAGAACAATGCGGTTGACTGGGATAAAGAAATGCAGTTCTCACTCTTACATAATCCTTCTTCTATTTATTCTTTTTAGAGAGAAATTTAGATGGGGGAGAAAGTTTGCATATAACTGATAAAAACAGAAAGGAAAGAAGTTGGAACTACACGAATATAGTTAATAAAAAGAAAGAAAGAGAAATTAATTAAATTAACTAAAATGGTTACAGTAGTAAATATGGGCTCCATAGCATCTCCTCCATCAAATGCCTCTCCTCACTTGTTTTGAGTCACTTCCTTAGTTCCTCACCACGCCAATGCTTGTAGATATCCCATCAAAACTATTAATATAAAAATAGATGCATTATAATATTATTAATATCATATACAATGATTTACTTTACTGCCATAAGGTGAGCAGCAACGTAGGCACAACCAACTGAATCCAACATTGGTGACAGAGATACACCAATAGGATTGGTTCAGAAAAATATCTTCTCACCATAAAACTTATAAGCCAATCAGAAAAGATAAAGTAAATGCCTTATCCGTTGTGTGTGTTGCAAGACTGTGTGCGCAGCTGATTTTTCTCTTGCGTACAAGAGCATGTCACGTCGCATTAATGACTCCTCCCTCCATCTTGACCCTGGCCTTGAGAAGTCCCATTTGCCTCAGGTTTAATTTGACTCTAACATATTCATCTGTGTGTAGAATGTCAGTACAGATTCTATCAACATATGTAAATGAAGGTGGGATGGTGAACGATATGATTCTCCCTAAAATTACAAACCTTGTATTGTTTTAAAGATAAAATGAGTATCTAAATGTATAAGTATGATACAACGAGTATACCAAGATTCTTAGTATCCAACGAACAATTAGTAGATCTGCCTCGAGTAGTCGAATGGTGATAATTTATCTGCTTTTCAAAATTAATCTTTGATGCCCTACTACTCCTCTCTGTGTCTAATCGACTACCTCGAGCCCATCGTATCTCTAGATGTGCCCGACTACCAGAGATATGTCCTTGCTTGTTTAATTCATATTTAGTGAATCAAATAGAGGAGTTAGCATAATTCATAATGTGTAAATGGATGCGTTAATTCCAAGAAATATCCTTATCTTTGCATCCACATTTAAAGTTGTACATGACCTATCATGCGTCTGGTAGGCGCGCCCCCTTGCATCCATATATGCCAACACTCTCACTCGATTTAGGCTTGCACAGGTATTCATTCTATTTTAGAGCAACTCTTAGTAATGTTGTCTGCATATTTAGGTGCTTAGAGCAGCGTGGAGGCAAACAGTGGAGAAAGCTTCCTTCCAACGTCTTCTCGTGTCAGACTATGACACCACCTGCAACTTGCGTATGATAGGGCAATGGTTAGCATTGTATTTTTTGTTCAGTTTAGTGCTAATACTAATAGAACGTAATGATAGGATTTCATCTTTTCTTCATGCCTGTAAATGGACGTAAAGAGGTAACTAGGCTCGGTTTATTGAATTACTCCCTATCGCTATACTTTTGGTTTTTGCCTCACCCGTAGTCTTATGTTAAAAAAAATAAAGAAAGAAAGCATGGTTTCAAATTCATGCTATATGAATTTGCGAATTTTAAAGTCACCCTTTAAGATAACGTTAAAAGGGATTCTTAAGATATATTTTGGACTGTATGCATTTTTAAATAAAAGAAAATCATTCAAGTAAACTAAAAGAAAAGAGGGAAGAAAATTAAGAGCTAAAAAGGAGGGCTACGTGGGAGGGAGTTTAAATATATATTAATTTTAAATGGAAAGAAACCCAAAAGAAACTAATAAATATTAATCCTTTCAATATTAATTTTTTTTTTTTTAATGTTTTGATCCTTTCTTTTTTTTGGGGAATAAATTAAATAGATATATAATTAAAAATATATTCATCTAAAGCAATAAAAATAAATAAATTCATATAGTTATTTAAAAAGAATAAATAAATAAATAAAAAGGTTAATAGACTATGGAGTAAATAAATACATTTTAAGAGATTTCTTTTTTTTGGAAATATTGATATCATTAGCAGACAAGAATACTAAGTTAAATTGAGTAATTAAATCTTTAGTATCATTATTATTGTCGTAGATGTTAATATTATTGCGGTTGCTAGAAAACATATCAAAGGAAACTTTTAATACAAGTAACAATAGAGTGCTTGTATAATTCACTTTATGTAATATGCCGTTAACAATAATCGTGCCTGTAGACATTATAATAATAATGTTGGTATTAGTAATATTCTAGGGGTGCCCTTTGATAGTGATATCAATGATGAAACCATTACATCCTTAATGACAGTAATGGTAATGCGTATGAAATTTTAAATAGTATAATGAAGATCAGGACTCATTTATAATGACAACATTTCTATATATAATAATAAAGGAAATATTATTTGCAAGAGTGATATTAATGTTGGTGTTACCTTGTGTCTTATAAGATAATGTCAAGCAATCTTATGTTAGTTTCAATTGGGGACATTCTCATCATCACCTGAGGGTGCACATAGTGGCCTCTGTACACCCCACCCCTTTTATCAGTCTCACTCCCTGATCTCGTGAGATGTGTCACAGATGACGAAATATGTGGCAATTTAATAAAAAAAAAAAATTGGTAGTTGTGTTTTACCCGAAGGGTAAAATATGGGCATTACAGTTCACATCATCATTTGTGACATGCTCATCTAGGACTACATCGAAAACAAATTCATGCTTCTCTACATATGCTGTCAAGTCCATCTAAAGGAAAAAAATTGTTTTAGTCATAATTAATTTTTGAAACAATTTAAGGATGATCATGCTTGAGTTATCAAAAGATAATATTTTGATAAGATTACAATATTACATGATGTTATAGATTAAGAAACGTAATTGTACTTGTGTAGCCAAAATTTTTTGAGGATGAGGTAGTTTATTTTTTATAGTTTAGAATGAACACGTGTGGATGAAAGGAATTGAGAGGAATAGAAAGAGTTTGTTGAGGTAAACATAGTTACAAACAATCTGCACAGTTTGTCAGGTTTTCCTAATTGATAAGTAGGTATCTACTTGAATATTAACTTATAAGGTTGAAAGGAATTGAGATGAATATGCATAGCTAGTTATGCTTTCCTACTTAACAAGTAGAGGAATCAATTAAAAAAAATATAAAAAAAATATTTCTTAAAAATCTATATTTGACTCAAATATTAAAATGCATATATTTAATTTTTATGTTCTTTGAAAATTAAAATTTGTTTTGAAGATAGTTTTTTTTCTAAAATAATTTTATGTGGCTCAAACCCATATTCTTATGAAAAGATCTTGAAGGAAATTATGTTTTTCTTATAAAAAAAATAATCTAATAATTAAAATAATTTTTCTTTATATTATTTCCTCTAAATTATTTTACTCAATCAATTTATTTACAATTTTTAAAATCATATACGTTTCATTACTTCAATAAATTAAAGTTTAATATTTTATGATAATATTTTTATTCAAATATTAATATAAAAAAGGGAATCATGTCAATTTTAATTTATATAGTTATAAATATATATATTACTAATTAATACATATATAAATATAATAATATATATATATATATATATATTTATTTTAATTCAATATAAATATTTAAAATATATATTTACAGCGTGCATAAATCCATGGAGAGGCCAATGGCCTTGTTACTTTAAAAAAATTAATAAAATTTTAATTTTATTATTAATTAATATTTATTTTTTAAAAAAAATTATAATATAATATAAAATATATATATTTGTCTTTACAAATATTTAAATTTATTATATAATTATATATATATATATATAAATATTTAATATGAACATTTAAATTGGATATGAAAATTTAAACTTGGCTAAAACTAAACATTTTTTTTAATTTAAATGAGAAGAAAAAAATCTTTAAATTTAGACTATTTATTTAATTAATATAATAAAGTTATTTATTTCCTTATTAATTGTTAATTAGTTAACATGTTTTATTTCACAAACTAATATATAGTAATTAATATAAGTTGTAAATAGAAGGTGAATTATTTCTAAATGATTAATTTATTAATATTAATTTAAATTTGATTTAAAAGTAATTACTATTAATTTTAAAGTTGATTTTTAAAAATAATAAATATTTTATAAAAGTAATTAGTATTTATTCTAAATAATTATTGTAGTCTTAATTCATTTATTTTGCAAAACGTATCTTAGTAATTAGAGTTAGTTCAAATTTCAAAGCAATTGAAAATTTGTTAGTTTAAATATATGTTTTATAAGTGTTGTTTTAGAATTAACTATGACAAAGAGAGGTGATTAGTACATAATTTAAAATTATAATATAAAAAAATAATTCTATATATTCATTTATTTTAAATAATAATTAATTAATGAGATAAAAGTAAATTATAATTGGTATTAATATTTTGAAAGAATTAGCTCAATTAAATTTATGCTACAAATCAATTTAGTATTAAACGTAATTAAAAATAGTTGAATTTTGATGTTATATTGATTAATTAGTTAGCATTTGTTATTCAAAGTTTAAATTTTATTAATTATTATTATTATTTTAATAATGCAAAAGAAAATAGTAAATAAATGTTACGTACCCAATGTGAGGGGTAATTAGTAAGTAATTTAATGAAAAGTAATTTATTTTTATAGTGTAATTTAATAAAAAGTAATTTATCGTTATAGTGTAATTTAATTTTCAAAATAGTTAGTATGGTTTACCTCATTGAATTATTGGAAATAAACAACCTAAGTTTAATAAAACTTCTAAAAATTAGTTAAGATTCGAAATGGAAGTAATGGAAGCACATTAATCACTTATATCGGGTGAAATTTGTCTACCACTAGATCAAGAGAATTGATTTTGGAAATATAGAAAAATGCTTCTCACCTCATTGGTTAAAGAGAATTATTAATAACTAGTTAAGATTTGTGGGAGCTCTATAGCCCCCAGAACTACTAATAAAAAGATTCAAAATAATCCTAAATAGATTAATTACAAGTGAAAAAAAATAAAAAAGTTTATGCTTCCCTCAAAATCCTACTCTTATCACTCAAAGTTTTAGCCAATAAATTGGAAGAAAAACACTTTTTAAATTTGAAAAGTTAAAAATCTTACATTTACTTTAACCATATACAAATATTTTACAAAACGTAAAAGTTGAGTTCTCATTTGTTAAAAACTGTGTTATTAATAACTTGTTAAGGAAAAAGGTCGCTCTATAGTTCCCTCTCTTTCTAAGGTGAACTAAAAAATAAATGTTTTCAATGTTTATTTGTCACTTTAAAAGATGTGCCAATAATGTTGCAATCACTTCAATGATTAATTTTTATCATGGTTAAAATAGATTGGTGTAAGTAAATTATAATTAATTTTTTTCTTGATAAGTAATCAATATTTCATAAATTTATCTATAATTCTTATTTAATTTTTCTTAATTATATTAAATTATATTTTATTAAATTGTTAAAAAATTTAAGTTGCTTATAAATAATTTTATGTGTTTTTTATAATAAACTTGATATTGTGTATAAAAGGTTTAAATTATGAATGTTAAGTGATATTGTGAAATTATTCTATGTTAATTTAATGTTATGAATGCTATATAATATAAAAAAAAATATTTTTAATATATTTTTAATGCATCTTTATATTTTATAAACAAATATCTAAAATAAAAATTTGATTGTAAAAAAAATACAACTTAATGAGTGAACATACATTTAAAGTTAAAAGTGAAATTATTAAACAAATTGTAGATTTATTTTATTTTTCTTCTATAAATATAATTTTTAGTTCCTGCCACTATAGGCACCACCAGAATTTAACTAGTTATTAATAACTCTCACTTTAACCATATAACAAAATATATTTCAAAAATCAATTCTCTTGAATCTAATTGGTACACAATTTTCACCCGATATAAACAATTTTCGTTTAACGATTATTATGGAATGGTGGGTAATCCTGCATAGTAACAAATCATACTTAGTATTTGGTTTATCTATATTGTAACAAATCATACTTCATATTAATTTAAAATATTTTTAAATTAAAATAGTTAAATTATATTGATATTCATATTTTTAATTTTTAAGAAGATTATAGTTTAATCAACAAATTTATATTTAAATTTTAGTCTTTTTTTAATAACTTCCTTAATTTTTAAATGTTATGGATAATCTTATCATTCAACCTATTCATTAAATTTATACTTATATTTTATATTTTGAAATATTTATTTTATATATAATTTAGATTTTTTTTACATTCCCTTTAGATTACCTGCTATAAATTGACTATTCTTTTCATTGTTTTAATAAAAAAGAGTTAAATTTTTAATAAATAATATTTTTTTAAATAATAATTTCTACATTCTTAATACATAAAAAATGTGCTAACATAATAATTAGGTTTTTCAATTTTACCAAGTAAAGGTATATATTTTTAGTTTCTATAAGATGCAGTTTGACTGAATGACTTTCCAATTTTACAAAGTAAGACTTTTTATCTCTTTTTTCTTTATTTTAGGTTAGTGGTATATAGTGGTAATTATTTTTATTCTTTTAATTATATTTTGATATTTTTAAATTAATTAGAATTTGAGCTATTATGCTATACTATAATATTTATTTATTTTATTAGGAATTTTAATAGTCACTATTTAATAAGTGAAAAAATGTGTTGCTATAAGTATGATGTTTTCCAATTTTTTAAGTGTGAATAATTCATGTGATCTTTATCTTTCTTTTAATATAAACAAACTCATCATTATAATAATTATGTTTTCCAATTTTACAAAGTAAGACTTTTTATTTATTTATTTATTTATTTATTTATTTATTGCATAGCATTTGATATAATTTAATTTTAAATAGTTTTGTTTAGAAAAAGCATAGACAACTCAACCCACAAAACAACAAAACAACTAAAAGGAGAAACACAAGCATAAACAAAAAGAGTGAAAGACAGATGGGCAACAGCCTAGCACAAACAAAGCACAGAAGAAAAATACAAACCACAACAAAAATTGTTAGCCTTACCATCCAACCTATAATTTATAAATTTCTAGCCCCCAAAAAATTGTTGCTATAGATAGTATATATTTTTATTTGTTAAATATTTTTATCTCTTAGTTTTCATTTTCCCTACATACCATTTGACTAGCAATATAAATGTTTTAACTTAGTGTACACATCATTTTATTGAAATATATTTTATTAAAATTTTATGTTGGTTTCATTCTTAGTTTTGATATTTCCAAAAGAATAATTGTTTAAGACATCCACTATGATAATTAAGTTTAAAAATTCTCAACTCCTTTAATTTTTTTATTATCTTATATTTTAATTATTAATATAAATAATTTTAATTTTAATAATTTTCTTCTTGAATCAATCTTTTATTATGATTTTTAATTTATTCAATCTTTAATACTTACCTTTTTTGATTAATCAAAATAAAAAAAATATTCTCTCCTATTGTATCAATGAATAATGGTTAATGTAAGCATGCAAAATCAAAATAATAAAAATAGGGAAAATATAAATCTAAGTCTAAACTCTAAAAAACAAATTACCACATTTTAATTAGATTTTTATATTTTAAAATAAATTAAAATTTATGTTATATATTTTAATATTTATGTTTTTATTTAAAATTTAAATAGTCACTTCATGAAAAATAGTGTTATAAGTAGCATATTGTTTTATTTTTTATAATTTTGAATAACATATTTTCTCTTAATTTTTGTCTCCTATGTTACCAATATAAATCATTTAACTTAGCTTGTCTATTTTTATATTTTCCATTCTATTAAATTCAAATATATAAAATAATCTAATAACAACTAAATAAATAATATATTTTTAATATATTATATTATTAATTTAACAACATATTATAATATATACACTATATAATACATATGTAAATATATAATATCTATAATATATAATTTTAACATCATTATAATATTATAATATATATACAATATATATGTAACATATATACCATCTAAAATATAATTTAATATATTACAACTAAAGTTATAACAACAAATACAATCCTTAACTTAATCATTTGTTCTTCTTACACAAAAGTACCTACAGATCTATTAATGAATGTTTTATTTTACAAGGGTTGATTTAGTGTTACCGTTGATCTATTTCCTGCAGATATCAACGGTGCCCACCATCCTATGATCGGGAATTCAAGGATCACGAAATCACGGGTGGGTGCCACGTGTCCTATCCGGGGGATCAAATTTCAGCTATCACTGACCAACTACCATTTGATCTGAGTCATTCCCCACCATCCCGTGATGGTGTTTGGGTTGATTGCAAAATCACAGGCGGGCGCCACGTGTCTCATCTGATGAAGCCTAGAGAGTAAAGGAAACACCAGCCGGCTTTAAATGTATTAAGGGGCAGATTACTAAAGTGTTCTTGAGATGCACATGTTCTAAATCCATGGATATGTTATAATCTCACTAGAAAAGCTGCTCGAAGTTTAGCGACATGCCTAGCGACTGTGTGAAAGGAATGAGATCAATGGCGCTCGCTATCCCACGATCAATGATTACAGGAATCATGATATTACGGGCGGGTGCCACATGCCCTTCATAAAGGATGAAATCTACATGACCATTGATGAGCTGTCTCTTCAAGATTGACGGTGCCCGCCATCCCATGATTATGAATTTTGGGATCGTGATGTCGCGGGTGCCTGCCACGTGTCTCATGCAATGAAGCCTAAGGAGTGAAGAAAGCGTTCACCGATTTTAAATGTATTACGGGGCGGATTACTAATGCGCTTGTAAGATGCATGTGTTTTATTTCAAAGTAGATGTTATGATTTTAAGGGAAAAGCTGCTCGATAGTTAAAGGAAAGGACGTCGACCATTTTTTAAGGAGCAGGCTTTATGGTAAAAAGATCGACAGTGCCTACCATCTCGCGATGATAAATCAAACGATTGCGATATCGTGGGCAACCACCACATGGCATTCCTTCATAGCGTATGACATAGTGGGCCCCTTTATTGCCGTGTTAGCGATTATGTAAGCCTTTTTTGAAGATGGCCATCGATGATTTGATCAAACTGGAGGATCAATGGCTCAAATTTAAATATGTATAAAATTATGGTTGGAGCCGTTCGTGCGGCCCGCGAGTGAGTTTTAATAACGGATGAGACATCCACTTGTGGAATTTGATCGACATAAAATCAATTTACTCATCTCATTTGTATCAAAAATCATCCAAGTATTTTGTGAAAATAGTTTCAGAGCCAAAGGTGAAATTGTGAGCAGCTGCTGCCAGAAATTGGAGTTTGCGCAAAAAAGCCATGAGTTAATTTTCTCTATTTCCTAATTATTCTGCACCTAAATTTGGGAAAGCGGGGGGGTCTGCTATGCTTGTCACTTAGTTCATTAAAATCTCTTTCTTAGGGCTATTGTTTAATCATAAATTGTGAGGAATTGTGGTATTTTTACTCTATAATTTTATATCTCAGCTTAGTCATAGCCACTTCAAGTGTAACATTGTAGTGAGGCCCTAGTTTGTCTAAAATGGCATCAACCAAGCAGCGCTCTCGCCACATTGAGTATTTGAAAAGAAACTTGTACGATGATTTCCTAGATCAATTTCCATTATCAACAAATGACAAAAGGAAAGGTTTGGTGTTGATGCGAGGAAAAATCCTAGGGGAGGGGTTGGTGTGTAATAATTCCAACATTGCTTATGCTAGGGTTCCACTCACAGGCTTACAAATATTCAGATTATGGTATGGACAAAGGAATTTGCCTCATCCTTTTTCAAATGGATGGAGGTACGACATAGGAAAGCCGGTTGTTCCAAATGTATTCCTTGATGTGGACTTAGAGCAGTGGCCATAAGATATGACCCTATCACAGGGGTAATCAGAGATAATGATGGAGGGGTTCTATCGAAAATTAACAGAGATGTTATCCAACAAACTTTTTGATTTGAGTGAGCCAAGTGGTGACTTGGTTCCTATTAATCTTGAAGAAATGAAGGAGTATGCAAAATTGAAATCTCTTGTTAGTGTTAAGCTGCTTCCACCTCATCTGGTTAAGGCAGGGGATTCATAAATTCACATCAGCCCTAGTGACCAGGAACCCTTCAGATTGAATTGTTTTGGAAAGCCTTTCCTGGCTACTTTCTATTCACTCTGTTAGATTTTGGGTTTCAGCCCTGGTGCAGTAATGCTGATTGCATACATGTTCATGGGGGTGCAAATACAACATCCTAACTTCTCTGTAACATATGACTTCACTTATTTTTTGGTGAAGAGGATACATGAAGGACTGTTGAAGCTGTAGAATGGTGATACTAGTACTCAATTCTTTTGGTATTCCATATTGATGCATATGTTCTTGTTTAGGAATGCTGATTTCTTTGCTAAGAATATCAACTTAAGACAATCACTTAATGGAGAAAGATTGCCAGTACAGATATGGGCTACATATTTGTCCTGTAATAAGGAAAGCACCAGCTATGTGCAATTTGATAATTGTTTTTCTGCAAGATTGAGGGCTAGATTGATGGTAAATGTACCTAGGATCCCTCAGGAACTGCATGATTTCCTTCAGCCAAAGGAGAGAAAACTAGAATTGAGGGTTTTACATAACTGGGGTGACATTATCCCATATCTAGTCAGCACTGTCCTGAGAATATATGGATTTCAAGGAACCCCTCACATACTACCATACAATGTGCCACCAAGACTAGGGTTTGCAGAAGTTATGTGGCAAATTTGAAGAATATAGTAAAATACAATAGAGAAATGTTGAGCTGCAAACTGAAGTAGAAAGGTTCAAGTATAGACATACTGGGGAAATATCCAATGCTCCACGAACTAGCACATCACCTCCCACAGTAGGGTCAATGCCTCCTACTTCTTCAAATGTTTCTACACCAGGGTCTCCCATTCAAAATCCTACTCTTACCCCTCCTTTAGAACAAGTCGATGAACAAACAAAGTGCTCTGTTGATCGAACAAATAGGCAGCTCATGCAGGAAATTGATCAATTACAACAATCACTAAGGGTAAAAGAGGAGGGTTTTCTTTCAAAAGAAAAAGAAATTGTTACTCTTGTTTTAGAGAATTTAAATGAAAAAGTGGATAATAAACTGCCCTCTATACATTCTTTGTATTCTTTGCTATTTGAAGCAATAAATAATATTGATAGGGATAAGGAGATAGTGATTCCAATAATTCGAAATTGGATCCCTAGGGAAAATAATCTAGATGTTATGACTAAAGCCTCAAGGTTTGATGCAAATAACATGCCCCAATCATTGAAGCCTACTTATATATTAGTTAAATTATTGCAAAGTTTTCAAACCTTACCAGATGATCTAAGTAGGAAGATTAGGGAGTTGGTAAAGAACTTCAATGATTGGAGTAACACACTATTACCTGATATAACTGATGAGTAGGGGGAAATCAGAACACTCCAACACTGACAGGATCAAGCAAGTAGAGTCATCAATAATCAAATTAAAAAAATTTGTGATGACTCGGATTATGATTTGTTGTTAAATTGTATGGATAAGATTATTGGAACCAGCTCATTTTTGGAATCTTTTGAAAGAGATCCTAATCAGGTAGCGGTAAAGTATTTGCCTTATAGTACAAAGGTAAAAGAGGTGATTGATTTTGATAGGCCAAGTGATGAAGAATACCAGAGGTGGGTGGCTAAGTATTTGAATGATGATGAGTAAAAAGAGTGGGCTACCGATAGGTGGCAAATCAGATGCTGCAGTTACAACTTTTCCAGTTTTGTATGGATGACTTTCTTGGGGTGGGTTTCACGTGGTTTTTTGTTATTGCATCAACCTTCCTCCACCGACATGATGAATGAGAATATGCTCCAGGATGATTGTTGTTGTAACTATTTTTGAACAAGAATATTTTTCAAGGTGGTGGCTATTGTAACAAATTTTGGAATATCACCAGGTGCTCCAATTGACTGGTGATAGGTGTACTTTTTGGCCCGGTGCTTGTTTTCTCCTTCATTTTATATAAGAAGGATTTCAAGGCTAGAAGTATAGGTTAGCAAGTTAGATAACTTTTGTTGAGTCTAGGTGAAATTGCAGAGCGAATTGTAAAGTTCAATGGTTTTAGAGGAATACAATTTAGGCTTTGAGTCATTATGTAACAGGTTTTGAGTTCATAGAGATTTAATGTTGTATAATAGTACTAGCATTTGAGTTGAAATGAAAATTTGAGCTCATGTCTCTCCATTGTACATGCATATCTAAACTTTGAATGAAATAACTAA